>OVAN01002647.1:0-32480 GCA_900406275.1 Anastatica hierochuntica
TGGCCAGCAACCTTGGCAGAAAACAACATCTTTTCTTCTGGATGTTGCTAGTCATCGACCTTAGGTAGCCAGCCTTTCGACCTGGAGGTCGATGGCCAGCAACCTTGACAGCTTCTTCTTCTTGTTCTTTCAATTGTCGTCAGAATGACATATTATTTGCATATACTCTCTTCTCCACTTCCTCTTGGCTCTTGATTCTCTTTGTTTCTTCACCATTTAAGNAGCTCTCAAGTTTCTCATCCAAAGGTTGTACCTACAAATGCAAAAGAATGCAATGCAATTACAAAAATCCTAAACTAGACTCAACTTAGAAACTTTATGAATTCTAACACCTAAATGCATTATATACAACCTAAATGCAACTAAAACACATACTAAATGATGCTAAAAATGCGTTAAATTATGAACACA
Organism: Anastatica hierochuntica; assembly: GCA_900406275.1. Classification (NCBI taxonomy): domain Eukaryota; kingdom Viridiplantae; phylum Streptophyta; class Magnoliopsida; order Brassicales; family Brassicaceae; genus Anastatica; species Anastatica hierochuntica. The sequence continues at coordinate 412 of OVAN01002647.1, forward strand.
TCAATAGCTTACCTGCAACGGATAGAGCTAGTTTCCCTTATTGGAAGAGCATTTATGCATTTTGGGACTTGATAGTCGATGGGCCATTTACAAATGAGTCCCAAGTCTTCCAAGATAAGAAATCCTGTGTTGAGATACACACAAATACTTTTGGGCAACACGATTTTTGCAAGGGCCGAGAATGGAGGTGCAATAAAGAATGAGGTATTTCTGCTCTTCCGAGGACTTAGAGATGATTTGATGGAATGGAAATAATACGTGGAAGAGGATGACTTCATAAAAGACATCAACATTGTGGCTCTCTTCCTACGCCATATGTTAACTTTCCAACAAAAGTGTGTTAGGAAAGAAAAACAACCAATCATCTACTTTGGAGGATTCCTAACACCATTCTTCAAGAGAGCTCAAGTTTCCTTAGGACAGGAAATCCCAGAAGGAAGAGACTTCATGAGCCTTCATCATTTCGTTCGATGGCATTTTTTGGCGGGTGAACAATGAGAGAAAAGGGATTGAATACCTCTTTAACCACTTCAATACCAAGAAAAGAATGCCCGTGGTTCTCCCTTGTGATGACTTGAAAAACCGTGGCACCTTGGACAATGTCATTTTCTTGCATTCAGGAAAAGAAGACGATAAAGAAAATTTGAAAGAGACATGAATGATCCGAGTACAAGAGAGGTCGAGTGGGAAAGGTACTAGCACCACCGCTAACACACTCGAATTTATTCCCAAAACTAAACGTGAGAAGGAACTCTACAAGGTTCTTCAAGAGGAAAGAAGGTAGTTCGAGGAAAGAGTGAGATGAGACATTGAATACTTAAAGAGACAATTGGTAAAGATGTCTCGCCAAATCCAACAAGAAGAAATGGGAAGCGGAGCGACAGAAGGAAGTGTAGCTCAAGCTTACACGCTGATTGTTATAGAAGCAATCACTTCCTTGGCGGCCTTGAGAGGAAACGAGACCTCTAACCCCACTTACAAGACCTACATGCGCTAAAGAAAGAGAGGAGAATCCACAAAACCAAACTCGCCATAAAAAGAAGGTACGACCTACAACCCAATGTGAATATTAACTCATGCTTTCCTTCATATCTTTGGTTTTAATTGTTCTTAAAAGTCAATCTCGCGGCTTCGGATTCACCGGGACGGTGAAGTTTAAATTCGGGGGAGGGGCTTAGTACTAATGAGCATTTTTATTTTTTTGTTTTGATTTTTCATCCCTGAGTCATGCATATAGCTAAATTTTGTGGAAAAAAATCATTGGTTTTTGAAGTTCATATAGATGCATTCATTCGAATATGTTAGGTGGTTAGAAGCATGTAGGGTGCATTTGGCATAAAGAACCATGCCTTGTAAGTAGACTTAGTCATGCTTACAATTCAATGCCTTCATTAGTAGTAATATAATGCTTGAACCATCCAAAAATTTGGAAAATCCATATTTGGAATTGGCCTCTTGCAGTTCTTTGTGAAAATTGATTCATATTAGATTTGAAGTCAATCCCGTCTAAGGAGAACCTAACTGAATTTAGTTTTTCTTGCTTATGGTCTTGAAATTTTCTTCTTTGGTAAAATACTAAACACTTGAGTTATGTTACAACCCTATTTTACCACTCTTCTTAACTCAAGTGGTTACTCTCATCTTAAGAGAAGTTATACCACCTTGAAAGCTCAAATCTTTCTTTTTAGACCCTCCTAATCATTTGAATGTGCGGCCTCTTTTGGAAATTGCACACATGGGCAAAAACTCGTGTAAAATAAAGTTGAACGAAAAAGTCTAGTGCTTCCTTAGAGTTAGCCTTACTTTAAGGTTAACTAGAATTTAGGAAGGATTTTTCAATTCATGTATGGGGATTTATTTTTGGTGTATCTAGTGTCAAAGACTTGAGAAGTATATTCTTAGATGAGAGATGATGCAAGTATGGTTATGAAAAAGGAAAAAGATATCTAAGAAGTGGAGTTTATCAGTCTAGTTCTAGCACAAGTCTCAAGAATTAAATAGAAAAGATATCTAAGAAGTGGAGTTTAACTTTTTTTTTTTCCTTTGAGGATAAGCAAATGGCAAGTCCGGGGGAGTTGATATGTATAGGTTTTAATGCATTTTTAAGTTCATTTTATCCTTATTTTAGTTGCATTTATGGTTTACATATTGCATTTTAGTGATAGAATTCATCTTGTCTTTAAGTTGCGTCTAGTTTAAGAATTTTTGCATTTCATTCATCTTTTTTCATTTGTAGGTACAAACTTTGGATGAGAAATTTGAGATCTTGGAGCAACGGATTCTTAGATTTAATGATGAAGAAACAAGGAGAATCAAGAGCCAAAAGTATATGGGAAAGGTGGAAGCAAAAGTGCAAGCTTTGGACCAAAGAAGAAGCCATAGACTGCGAAGGCAAGCCATTATCATCCAGGCTAGTCGATCGCCACTTGCACATGGTCGATCGTGGCTTGCATCCACATGAAAGTAACTCCCTTTCCACCTATAAATCCGCTCTAAACCTTATTTTGTGTATCCAAGAAGTTTACTACTATTTTCTTGATCAAAGATTGAGTATTTATGATTTTTCTCTTGATCTTCAAGATCAAGAGTCTCTCATTCTAGTTTGTATTAAGGTTCTAAAAACCCAAAGTATCTATGATTATAATTTCTATTTCTTCTTCTCTTTTCTTTCTCCTAAGCATGTGTGAGTAGTCACTTTGATGGATCTTTGGGTGTTGAGATTTTCTTAGCTAAGGTTGCAAAATTGGTGTTAAGGATGATTAATCTTAGGCTTCGAAAGGATTATGTGATCTTAATGCTAGGTTTTAAAGTAGGGAGTTAAGATCTAGACTAGTATGCATTTCACGTCTGAGTGGTGTTCGATGAAATGTCTAGGAGAACTTTATTCTTGCTATTTCAGTTTAGCCAATGGGAATTGATTGCTATGTTGATTAGTGACTATATGCACTTGTTCTTAATGATTCTTAATTGATTTATCACTTGCAAAAAGCGAGAGTTGAGTGAGTGTATCAATATGGAAATGGTTTATTGTCACGAGAGTGGATTAGGCTAGTAATGTCTTTGGTCTTGGATTTGTACTTGATAGCTTGAACTAACACCAATTTTACTGTCTTGCTAAGTAAATCAATTACAACAATCCTGGGTCCATCATCTTAGTTCATAGTTTATTTCTAGTTTGCATCATCATCCTGTCTGTTTATGCTTGCTTTCTTTATTTAAGTTTATTGTTTTCAATTAAGTTGCTTATTTCATTGCCTTAGTTTCGTTACAAGAATCTTAAGAAAATCCAAAAATATCCCCAATCTTTCTTATTTGCTTAGATTTTACCTTAAACGTGCATTCCCAATGCTTAAATCTATCTAGTTAAGTAAGTTTCCTCTTGTGGTTCGATCCCAAAGTACTACAATAGCATAACCATGCACTTGTGGATTGTGTGATTGATAGGAAACATGCTTATAAATTTTAAAGCTTTTTTTGTTAATTTGTTTGAGAAAACAATCGCGCAACAATAGGAATTGTCGTGATTGGTCCTACTGGCACTCCAATGTGAAACTCCATTTTTCCACTAATATAGAGTGATTCCAAAATGTTATGTTTTTTGCTCTAACTTAATATTCTAAAATATAGCAACCAATATAATTCCTTAAATATTGAGTAACATCATTTTTTACTTCAAATATGTATTAATGCCTATTTTTACTCCTTTTTAGAGTTCAAATGGAATGGCGTTAGAGTAAATTCTACTATAAACTTAATTTTTAAGTTAATTGTAGAATAGTTGGAGATGCTCTAAGGCATGCATGGTGACTCCACTTGCTTGGTTGTTGTTGGGTTGGTTGTTTCACTTTCCTCCTTGATAAGTGCAGACAGCCAAGTTGGAATGTCCTCTATAATGACTGCATCATTCTCTACCCCTTGAGAAAAGTTCCCTCAAATCTGCATCTCCTCCATTAAAAGCAGACAAATTAGCAACATTATAAGTGTTCGAGGATGTGTACTTACCTCGTAAATTCAACTTATAGGCATTTTCCCTTATGCGCTAGATCACTTGAAATGGTTCGTCTCCTCTATGATCCAATCCAACTTATGTTTGTGGTTTTGAGGAAACACTCAGTCCTCAAATGAAGCCCCAACAAAATTCCCTAGTTTAGATCTAACTTTCCATTTTTCTTTTGTTACCCTTCAACACGTACTGTTCAGTCCATCGTTCTATGTAGTGGCGAATCTAGAACTTATTTTCATCGGAGACGAAGTTAAAAAAGTTATAAAATAAAATATTAAGACAGAACATCATCTCAAAAAAAAACCTAAAAATGTACTCTACGTTGCCTCATGATTGAAATCTTTTTGTCACAGTTTCATTTGTAACCATGTCGAACAACTTGTTTTCAAAATAACATGCTACGAAATCACTCTGAAATTGGTCAGCAATTCGATTGCATGGGGTTCTCTTCACTAACTTCATTGTAGAAAAACATCCTTTGACACTTGCAGTGGCAACTGGCAAAGATAAAACTAACTTCAAAAGCCTTTTGATAGCGTGTCAAGTTTCACCCAAAAAGACACTATTGCTGCAAGTGCACAACGTAGTTGAAGTACTTCAGGTTATCGATCCCATGAGGACTAAAATCTTACACTACGAATTTCAGGATTAATTTAAGCTAAAATAGAAAATAAAAGAGTTGTTTGGTGAGCGTAAAAGTAAAAGACAGCAACTTAAAATGATCAAAAGGATGTAAACCAACGGGAAAAAGCGTTAGGTGACGTGGGCTATTTGTTGAAGTTTAATATTTATAAACCTAAACCCTAATCTCAATCCCGCAAGAGAACGGGGTCAATCGTAGTACTTTAGGATCGTCCACGGATTTGAAGGCTTGACTAGTAGAACCTAAGCAAAGGGAATACACTAAGGATCCTAGTCTAGGTGGTCGATTTAGATTGGGATTGTCACGGGTCTCCACTAAATCTAATGATCAATAAGGTCAAACATAATGCAAATGCATAAATGAAAGCAATAATTAAACAAGCAAATAAGTAAAGCAATAAAGGAGTGAACTTGGATGTAAACAATAAAAAGATAGGATCTTGAGATGATAGTAATAGGTTCGGGATTGATCTAGTGATGTGATGGACTTGGGTAAGGCTTTATTAAAGGATTGAAGCTATTCCTAGGCCAAGGATCCCTCTATATTCAATCAACCCACTCTCATGGCGAAGATCTATTCACCCATACACATTACAAGGCTCAACTCTCATTTGTTGCTTATCTAAACATGTAAGTGATAGTATTCCTCAAGCCCTTCTAGTCATTTAACATCTTGATGTCCCCATTGGGCAAACTACTCTCATAGCTCAAAATGAAAAACATAGATCTAGTTCTCTCAAGCATTTCGTCGAACACTTTCTAGGCGTCAATGAGCAAGTAATGAACTTTAAAGAACTAAACTAGATCTAATAGGAATCTATGCCAAAATCTAGCCTAATCATCCATCACTATCCTAGATCTATCCCTAGCCTACTACATTTAAAGATCCGAGAAGGATCTACTCACTAAGAGTCATGGAAATAGTCATGGAAATCCAAAGACAAGAGTTGGGTCTTTGAGCTCTCATGTTCTTAGAAATAGATATAGAGAAAGAGATGAAAAGAAAAGATCCAAATCCACTCAAAAGTATTAAGAGGTTAACAACTCCTTTTCCCTTTTAGACATTTGGGTTGTAGCCACTTTTGAAACTTGGAGATCTAAGTTCTTTCATGTCTTCTCCTCTAGCTACCTTCTCGCCATGAATTCTAGGCAATTCCTTTGCCTCTCCTTGGTACATTGTTCCACAATACCCAATATCTTTATCAAGTTAAATCATAGGGTAAGATACTCCTTTGTCGACATACTTCAATGTCAACTTCTTTGCTTCACAATCGATTATGGCTCACGTAGTTAACAAAAAAGGGGGTTCCAAGTAGAATTGCAAATTTAGCTTGGTGGGATTTGTTATCCATTACCACAAAGTTACTCTCCACATAAGTGTCTCCCACTCTTAGCCTCACGTTTTCCAACCTTCCCATTGGAACTTTTCAAGTAGCATCTCCCAAAAGTACGAGATTAGCCCCTTCTTTGATTTCACCTTCCAAACCAAGCTCCTTTATACGGTATAGAGAGATCACGTTCAAGCTAGCTTTGGGAACCGCTAGAGCATTCTAAAATTGGGAGCCTTTTAGAGCACAAGGCACTACGAACCTTCCTTCATCATTGCTCCTTTTTAAGAACTTCTCTCCCACTATATAAATAGGGATATTGTTAGCTTGAAGCACCTTCTCTACTCTCTCAATGGTGGTTAATTTCTTCTCAAGATTTTCCTTAACCCTTGCATCGGTTTTAGCCATCTCATACCACTCTTGAGGGATGTCTAAATCACCATCTTGTTTCATCTTACGATAGAGCACCCCCAAGATTTTCTTCTTATAACATCGAGGGTAAGGTAAGCGGTACTTTGTAGAAGAATAGTCCAAGATGAAGAATTCCTCTTTGCTTATGTCCATCTCACTAGGCTCACCGCTAGGAGGCCTTGGTTTTTCATCCTTTTTCTCAAATGTCTCTTTCTTTGAGACATTGAGTTTCTCTTCTTCCATGAAGCCTTCATCCTTCTTAGCTTCTTTGAAAACTTCTTCCTTAGTAGCCTTATCTTCAATCAAAGGCTCTTCCTCTTCTTTCTCAATCTCGACATTTCCCTTAGCCAAAGAGTGTTCGTCTTCTCAAGCTTCTTTCTGATTGGAGCACTTGTTTCTTTAATTTCAAGGTGAAATTCGGCATGACCTTCCTTAATAATCGGGTTCCCAACCAAATCCACATCCAAGCAATCAACATTCTCATCAAGAGGATTCAAAAATAGATTCACAAAATCATCAATAATATTTTCCTCTTCAAGAGTAAAGACAATATCGTCTCATGGTGGAGGAGTGTTGTCGATTTCTTCTAAGAAAGCATTGCAAAAGTCTTTGCTTGATTCTCCTTTCTCTTTAGCTACTCCTTTTCCCTTACGGTCCGAGATCACTTGTTGGAGTTGGGAAGCTATTACCTTAACATGTGAAGCAAGAGCTTCATGCTTGATGCTCATGTCTCGGTAGATAGACTCTATCTTCACATTCATCTCCCCAAACTTCTAATTGAGCTCGGCTTTTGTCTCATTTTGTCCTTCCACTAGCTTCTTAAGCATAGCATGATTCTCTTCTTCTTTGATAGGACCGACTTATTGTTGAGACTTTTGGTTGTAGCCTTACTTAGATTGGTATTGGTACCCTTGTTGGTTAGTCTTGGGAGGATAGACTTGATCTTGTGGATTCTCCACATTAGTGCTTCGGTAGGATAAGTTGTTGTTATTGAAAGGCTTGTATCCTTGGTTGAATGGTTTTTGGTAGTACCCTCCTTGGATGTAGCTCACTTCTTCTTAGTTTTCACCATCTTGTCCTTCGACTTCGGTTTCTGCAAAGTGAACACTTCTCCTTGTTTGTTGAATGCGCCTATCAACCTTATCACTAAGCTCCTTGATCTTGTCTTCCTTAGATCTCGTACTTCTCACCGTTCAATCAAAATCATTCCCATCGCAATTGTCGCTTTGAGCGAGATTTTCTATGAGTTTCTCTCCTTGATCGGCGAAAAGACTAGTAGCGCTTTCCATAGAGGCGGTGTTCAAAGCCAAGCGATACTTCTCATGGATACCTCTATGGAAAATTTGAAGTAGGTTTCCATTGGTGATACCATGGTGAGGACAACTCCTTATGTACCCATTGAAGCGTTCCCAAGATTCATATAATGACTCCATTCCTCCTTTCTTGAAGGTAAAGATCTCGTTCCTTATCCTTTTGTCCTTTGGGGCGAGAAGAACTTAGCCAAGAATCTCCTTTTTCATTCATCCCATGTTGTAATAGAAGATGTTGCAACACCTTTCTCCCATTGAGATGCTTTGTCTCCTAAAGAGAATGGAAACAAAGTCAATTTGATGATGTCCTCCTGCATTCCATTAATCTTTACCGTTCCTGTTAACCTTTAAAAGTTGTCCAAGTGCTCTAGAGGGTTTTCCAACGCAAGACAAAAGAATCTAGCGTTTTGCACCATATTGATCAAGCTTGACTTGATTTCAAAGTTGTTGTTGCGGATTGGTGGGGGGTATTATACCCTTTCTTTCGCCATTACTGAATGGCTCATCGCCTTGTCCAATCCTTGGTTCTTCTCTAGGGAGGTGGAATGTACAGTTCCCTCGGTCTTCTTGACCAACGAAATTTCCATAGGGAATTCGCTCTTCTTGAGGGGTCTCCATAGGTTATGGATTCTCTTGTCCAACTTCTTGATTCATACCCAACCTTCTTAGATGGACTTGTCTTTCTCTAGCTCTTATTTGTCTTGATTGTTGTCTTTCAATGATTGTTGGACCAATGTCAAGAAATCTTGTATTTGGCTCACTTCTTGACCTTGTTATTATGTACCTTCAAAAATCAAAGAAAATCAACAAAAGAAAATTAGAAACTTAAATAAAATAAGCAAAAAGATAAATCCTAATCTTTGAATCCTAGAAATCTCTTTGAAGATTCTAGCTAAAGCCTAAATCCAACGGCAACGGTGCCAAAACTTGACATGGGCGGTTTGTCGAAGTTTAGTATTTATAAACCTAAACCCTACTCTCAATCCCGCAAGAGAACGGGGTCAATTGAAAAAGCATTAAAAACCTGCAAATAAATACGTAAAAATCTGATTAAAAAAGGTAAAAAAATAGTGTTATCAATTCCCCCGGACTTAATTTCTTGCTTTTCCTCAAGCAAAGAAAAACCAAGAACGTAAAAGAAGATTGAATACGTGGAAACAAACCTTTGTTTTCTGAAACATTGCCTCGGGGTCCTCTCGGTCATCTCCATACAGTAGCCCCAACATACAGAGATCAGCTTCCATGTACTCCCCCTTCCCTTAGAAAACATCCCAATTTGAGCCAAAATCACAAAATAAAACGGCATTTCCACTGATTCCTATTAATTCTAAGGTACGGTCTCATTGAGAGAATATCGATCTAAGAACAATTGACTCTTAACTCAATCAAGTTTACAGCCACATAATCACTTTTATAAAGTCCTATCTCGTTCTATTCTTATGCTTCAGGGGTTGATTTTTCCCTAATTTTCTATTGTGTCATTTTATATTTTCTCTCAAACCCCTTTGAGAATCGATTTTTCCCTACTTTTCTAGAGTATCATTTTATTTTTCTATTGATCTCTTTTTCTCTATTTTTTCATTTCTTTCTTTTCTAAATTAAGCACAAGTGGAATAAGTCTCCATGAGTCTATAGGGTTCAAAAATTTTAAGATATATGCCCCTTGGCTCATTTCATCGAACCTTAAATCCATTTTATATGAAAGAAATACTATAAGGGATATTACTCACTAGAAATTAGTGTCAATCTTGAAAGAGTCTATTCAGAGTATACCAAGCTCCAAGATAAGAAAGTAAATTCATTTTAAGGTTGGAACCATCTTTGAAAATCCGAGTCCTAACGGGACATGGTCGTCCTGGTAGATCGATCCACTTATAGGTTTTCTTCACTAAAATATGCAGTTAATAACTAGTTTAGGAATTACACGAAAGTTAGCACAAAACAAAAAATATCCAGCAACATAAGATCATATAATCCAACGTGTTTTGACTCAATAAAACATAAAATGACTCAATAAAAAGAAAAAGTACATAAGAAAAAACAAAAGGTCATCAGTAACGGGTAAATCCCTCTGGACTTACCTTGCACCATCCCGGTGCAAAAGCAATCAATTGTAGGGAATAACATACTTAATAAATAAAATAACAATAAAAATAAAAATGAAAAGAAAATGACTCAAACAATAATACCTGATAAAGACTCAAAAGTCTGTGGAATGTGAATCATCCGAGGTGTGGCTACTCAAAACTACCTCTGGATCCTGTGTGGGAGTGTATCTTGTGTGGGCTGAAGAGTCACTCTGAGCCGTGTCTGGTGTCTCATTTGCATCTTGTCCAAAGTCTGAAACTAGAGAGAAACTCTCTAAGTCTCCATCGTTAGCTGGCTCAGCTCTCTCTCTGTGAGTACTCCTGAAGACTCCTAGTATTGCGTGTCTCAAAACATGAACAACTCTGCTCATCATCCTCTCTAGTCAAACTCTTTTACTCCTCTCTGTAGCTAGAGCAGCTCAAATATCCTCTAAAAACTCTGTATGTGGTACAGAATCTGAAGCAACCATGCTCCTAGGAAGTGATCCTCCTACTCGTGCAGCAAGCTTGGCGATAAACACCTTGGCTCTATGGTAGTCCCTCATGCCAAGGATGGGACACTCTGGAGATCTCATGAAAATCTTAGAAAGAAAAGGGTCGAAAAGAGTAAGATCTTCCTACAGAGATGGAAGTGACGAGCAAGGTAGAATGTAGCAGGATGGCTCTATGTTGTGAAGAGGCATGAACTGGAAGGCGAAGGTCTCAGTACCCTGAATCAATCCTACAAGATAGCGAGATCTAGCAAGTGCTGAAAGATCCAGCGATCCACTGCAATCCATAGGTGTCTCAGCACTCATTTTTACTCCTCTAGAAGTGAGGATAGCAGTGATGATCTCTCCAAAATGACACCTATAGCTAGGCTCTCTACTCTTCTTGGCAGCCTCATGCTTCACATCTATCATCCTCCTAACAATGAGAGTGCCATAGTTGTCTCTCTGAGGACTAGCAACAAAAGGAGAGATGAGGATGAAGAACTCATCTCTAAATACTGAACTCTGCGCGGTCCTACTGAAGATCCTCTGCGAAATGAGGCTATGCACATACCGAACCGTTGGATGTCCAATCTTGGCCTCCTTCGAATACCCAGACCTAAGTGTCTCATGAGAAAATCGATCTCAAATGGTGTAGACCGCATGATTTGAGCTAAAATTGGCTTCATCTAAACATTACAGGTGCAAAATCCCACACAACTCACAATAGTCTAAGATTAAGAGGTACCTCTAGCTGAGAAAGTGAGAACTCCAGCTTGAGCCTTAGCTCATTTTTCTTTGGGATATGACAGCTCAATAGTTCTAAAGAACTCCTTTAGTAAGCTACTCGTAGACCAGGAAGGAAATCTCTACAAAAGCTCTTAACTTCAAAGCATCCAACAACCAAGTGACATCTCTTGTCAATCCTAAAGCATCAAGTGTTGGCAAGTGAATCTTCAATGGAGCTTGAACCTTTATGGTTGCAAGGGCTGCCCCATAATCGAAATTTGGATCCAACTTTGGTCCAACAACTCTTCTTCTTGGTTCCGAAAGTGCCAAAACTGTGAGCTTAAGTCCTTTATCTCTTGATTTTCTTTGCTTCTTTGGGGTGGATACTTTGGCACATCATTTATGATTTGAGAAACCCGAACAAAAACCATCTCCTCTCCTTGTGTCTCCTCTCCATTCCCATCTGATTCATGACTCAAAGTAGCTTCACTCTCACTAGTTATATCCTTTCCGTGCTTCTTTGTTACCTTCTTTGAATCCTTCTTAGTAGATGTTTTTAACTTCTTGGATTTTTCGGGTTTAGAAGGATTGCTTGGCTCTTGAATCTTCAAAGCTCGTTCCTTTCGAATAGCTATCCTTGTTGATTTTCTCACATTATCCTCATTGTCCATTGTTGAATACCCTACAAAATCAAAACTCAACTAGACAATGAGTCTCTTGAAAACTTCAAAGAGAATCCATATATGTTCTTAAGAAATTTGTAATAGCAAAGAAACAACTAAATGATATGAGAAACAAATCAAAAGCATCAAACAAGCAAGAACTCAAATTTCACAAAAATTCAAAGTCATTTTCGGATTCAACACACTTAGCCAAAAATCATCACCAAAAATTTCAATTTTGAAGTCAAATGATGCAAAATTACTAGCATATTATACATAAAAAATGGCTTTAGAACAAGCAAATTCATCAAATTTAGACACTAATTTTCGGATTTTTATTCTCCCAAAATTCAAAAAAATTTGAAATTTCAAAATCTAGTGAAAACAAGCTATTTAACATGTTCTAAGTGTAATCCTTAACCCAGCAAGTTTTTCTAAAAGAAATCTCTAAGAATCAAGCTAAGAAAAGCCTAAATCTAAGAAATTTATAAAATCTTAAAACTTATAACTATAAGAGAAAGAGAGTTTAAGAACATACCTTGATGCTTGAATGATGGAAGGAATGAGATTCTTCAATGGAAATCAATTTAACTTTAGTATAAGAACAAAGGATTTAAGGTTTTGCGATTTTTTTCTTTAGGGTTCTAAGACTTGTTAAAGAGAAAGAGATGAAGTTGTAAGGGTTTTAGATCAAAAACTAGTAAAGTGAAAACCAAAACCTTATTTTTCTCTTCTATTTTTCGAAATTGGTTTAGTATTTTAGGGAAATTTGGTTTATTTTTGTAAAAATGGGGTTCTGGACACAAAAAAATTATAATTTTGAACTACTTACCTTGGGACCGGTCGAGGGCCACTTTTTGGCACGGTCCAGGCCGTGGAAACCTCGCCAACCGGTCGGGAAACGTTGCAGATGGACCATACGGCTGTGTGACTGGTCGCGTGTACATTCTCGACAAAGACCGGTCCTGGGAGTAACGCCAACCGATCGGGGAGCTCAAACTGAGGAACACGGTCAAGGCACGATCCCCTGGACACCGGTAGTGTATTCTGACACGGCGCACTCCGGCTCTAAAGCATTGGGCAGCCAGTCGGGACGTGTTCTCGACCGTTTTACGTTTTTTCTCGACCGTTTCGCATTGCGATCAGTCAGATTGAATTCTGAGCGGTCCGTTAATGTTCTAGGATGTTTTTTTGGGTACCAAAATGTTTTTAAATATTTTTGACAAAAGATTTTCCCGAAAGGATTGAAAACACGGCCATTTAGACGTTCTCGATCTCTTAAAACATCTTTTTGGCCGGATTAAGAACTTGTTTGGATAACTTGTCATTGTTGCTTGAATATTTAAAGTTACATGATGAATTTTTAGTACGCCGGCCTGATTCTTATCTGAAAATGACACTTTTGGCTTAGCCAAGTTCATTGGCTAGCCGGCATAGACGTAATATTAGCCAAAAATTAAAAATTATAAAATCAAAATTCTAACCGGGTTGTTTTGTTCATAATGGTCACTTTGCTCGGGCATCTTCGATGGCTTGAGTTGATTTGCTTGGCTGGTACTAGAAATCTTCATGTTTCCTTTTGTTAAGAAACTTGATCCTCCGGGTAACTTTTGATTTTGACTGTTCCAAGGTCGTTTTCTCTCGGGCACCTCAACTATCATATAGTGTTAGCTAATAAGAAAAATGAAGTTTGGGGTTTGTTTACCTCTTTTGATACTGTTTAAGACGCTTCGGGATAGCTCTCAGTGCTTCAGTATGATCGAATGATGGCATTTCGCAAACTTATTCTCTTGGTTCTTCATGATATCATCACTTTGTTCCAAGAATTTTTGATCTAAGGATGTAGCTTGATTGGCGGTCCTTAATATCCTTCTCAAGTGTAGAATAAATGTTTAGAATGGACCAGGAGATGGCTTAGACGATTTAGATTCGCTTACTTGTCTAAATTGAAAAACTAATTTTGAGGCATTTTTCTCCTGACACTGGTCGGCTGCAATACTGTGGCACACTCCTATATTTTGACAGTCCTCACCCAGTCACAGCAATTTTCAAGTTTGTTCTTGAGTCCAATTTTTTTTGTATTTTTCTTTACTTTCAAAAATCCTGCAAAAATAAAAACTAACTACTAGACATCTAAATAAGTTCTAAAAAATTAAAAATAAAAATGAAAATTGTGTGGGTTGCCTCCCATAAAGCGCTTATTTTGAGCCTTTAGCTTGACTCCTTTCACTTTTTAGGCGTGATCGGTTTCAACTAAAGGAATTGTAGTTCCTTTAGTTTTTTGATTCTCTGAAATTGCTGGTGTAGAGAGTGATTTGAGATCATCTAGCGTGCCTCCAATAGCTTCATAGATCATTATTGCCTTCGGGAATAGCTTAAGAGTATTCTCGAGCTTTTTCTTGTAAATTTCATCGTTCTTCAAATCAAGACCAATGGGGATTCAGATCTTCACTTTGGCATAGGAAATTGGCAACTTGTAGACCTCATCCCTTTCTTCATCCACGTCCAAGAAAGGGTCAGTTCGTACCTTGATGGCACAAGAGTCTTTCTTTGCATCCATTTTTCGTTGGTTTTGAAGGAATTGGCATTTTAATGGATGTAGCTTCTTTCTTTGAGACTTGATGTGTCTTGTGCCTATCTCTAGGGTCTTGACTAACCTTCTTTTCCTCTAAAATAGTTTCATTTGGTCTAGAGTTGTAGCTCACAGCATGATAATATACTTGCTTGTTCACTCTCACTAAGCAAATCCTTTTGTTTGGGAAATCGAAAATTGCCCCAACAGTAGCTAAGAATTGGGAGCCAATGATCAATGGGTTTGTCTTCCCTCCTTTAGTAAAAATGACTTGAAAGTCAGTAGGTATGATAAATCCTCCTACTTCAAGCCAAACATCTGGCAAAAATCAATACGGTGTGGATGCATACATATCAGCATACTCGATAGAGATTCGAGAGGGTCGGAAGTTTGAGAGCCATAAGTCCAGAGCCATGTTTAGTGACATCATATTCAAATTAGCTCCAGTATTACATAAGCAATAATCAATCCTAACTTTATTTATTGAGCAAGGAATGATGAACTTTCATGGGCATTCGATCTTTGCCAAAGGAATCGTCTTGAGCCTCTTCTTGTAAGATTGGTTTGGTAAACGGTCCAGAGGTTATTTCCTTTAAGAATTGAGGTCTTGAAGAAGTATCTTAGAAGTAGGCATGACCTCCATAGCTTCTCTTAAGTTTGTGACCTTCCAGAAGGATTTTGTCGGGTTTTCTTGTTTCTTGACAGCTTCACTCGTTTGAGTAATTTGAACTCCAAGCTTCTGACATGAGTAACAATGGCTTCATACTTCGTTGTAAGCTCATTGTAGATGTTCTACAGTCTCTCATTAACCTCCTTGTGGTTTTGTTTCATCTCTTGAGAGATTTGCTTCTGTATTGTCTCAAGCTTGCTCTCCTGCAGATTCGATGCATTGGCTTGAGGATAAGTGAATGGTTGCTTCAGTTGGTAAATTCCTTTGTTAAAACGTTGTTTCTTAGGCTGATAGGAAGCTCCTTGTTGGGCGTTTTGAGGCGGATAGTAGTGATCTTGAGGGTTCTCTACATTATAATTCCAGTAGGACATATTTGAGTTATTTTTGTATCCTTGGTTGTATCCCTTGTTTCCAAAATTTCCACCAATGTAGTTCACTTCTTCCTCATTCTCCTCTGTTCCATATTCTAAATACTCCATATTTGGAGTCTTGTTGGTGTTTCCAATGGTCTCGACAGCATGTACTCCTCGTCTATCTTTTAGTAGTTGAGAAATCATCGTCTTTAGCTCTCAAATTTGCGCGGCTTCTATTAAATGGTTTGATCCATGCACGTTTCTTTTATAAATAGGAATACTATTGGCATCACTAGAAGCTAGGTTCTTGATCAAAAGCTTGGCTTCAGGCACATATTTAGTCATAAAAATCCCATTGATGGTCGTGTCTAGACAAAGCTTGTACTTATGGTAGATACCATTGTAGAAGGTGTTCCATAGATTTCTTGCAGAGAAAACATGGTTTGGGCAGTTCCTTGTGTAATCTTCGAACCTTTCTAATGATTCATAAAAGGATTTTGTAGGTCCTTGCTGGAAACCAGAGATTTTGCTTCGAATGGAGCTCGTTCTCTGCTTAGTGTAGAATTGGTTCAGAAATGCATATTTGTTTTCGTCCCAAGTAGTGATGGATTGTGGTGACAGCGACTTCATCCATCTAAGAGCCTTATCATTCAGTGAGAACGTAAAGCGCTTACACTTAAAGTAGTCCAGTGGAACTCCATTTGTACGCATAGTACTGCATATCTCTTCAAATATGTCGATATGGTCAAGTGGATATTCTGTGGACAGTCCATGGAATTGATTTTGCTTCACCAAGGCTATGATCTGAGGTTTAATCTCAAAATCATTCCTTTGAGGTTGAGAAGGACGAACTGGATTCCTATCCAAGAAGAATGCATCAGAAGAATCGAAATCTCCAATAGTTTGAGGATGGCGAGGCTGATTCTGTTGAGATCGTCCTTGAGGGGGTTGATTCTGAGATAAACCTTCGTTAATCAATGCTTGAAGTAATTTTGGGAGTTGATGTAATCCAACTAAATCCCAGGTGGAATTTGTTGTGGGTTATACACTCGAACAGGTGCGTTTCCTCTTCCTGGTTGGTTTTGTGAACGGGGACAACACCAAGAGGTTCTTTTGGGTTTCCTTGGACTCCTTGAAGTCCTACAGCAGCATGTAAGTTGGTGTGAGGGGGAAGAAGGGCAGCAGGGGTGACAGCTAGTCCATAGCCAACAGCTAGGTCTTCTTGTTCAATGAGAACGGTTTGATTGTCCACAAGATGTGGTTCTCCGTGAGGAGGATTTTGGTTCAGATTTTCATAGCAGCTAATCTTTATCTCTTTTGTATCCTTAAGGTACGTTCAATGATGTCAATGAGAGGATTGACTGTAGATGGGTCGTCCAAAGAAGATCTCCTTTGCAGAAAACCTGAAAAGGAAAAAAACGAAAAAGAAGTAAAAACTTAAAAAAGTGTTCTAAACTAAAATCAATAAATAAAAGTTCGTAGGTAATGAATCAAGTCCCTTGAAATGGCGTTAGAAAGCTTGCTAGCGTGTCAAGTTTCACCCAAAACGACACTACTGTTGCAGGTGCAGAGCGTAGTTGAAGTACTTCAAGTTATCGATCCCACGAGGACTTAGATCTTACATTACGAATTTCATGATTAATTTAAGCTAAAACAGAAAATAAAAGAGTTATTTGGTGAATTTAAAAGTAAAATACAGTAACTTAAAATGATTAAAAGGAAGTAAATCAATGGGAAAAAGTGTTAGGCACATAGGACATTCGCATAGAATCATGCATCAAAGAGAAAATCGATTTGTTTAGGAAATAGAAATAAGAAATGTCTAGAACTCGAAAACACTAATTTAGATCCTCTCCACTTTCGAGGTTCGGGATTCTATATTATTTATCAAAGAACCTAGACTTTTGAATGGTATGAAAATAATTAGCATGCATTAAATAGACACATGTTTCGATAAATTCACTGAGCCAAGTCGATCTACTTTTGAAGCCTCCTCGAACTCAGATTGTCAAAGATTTGGTTCAGGTGATTTAACAAGTTTTTGGAATGAAAATCTACCTATGGACATACTACTAGATGCGTAAATAGAGTAATCATGCATAAAGATCAACCGAGACAAAGACTATATGAACCCCTAATCAAATACTAACATCTCATGAATATATGATCTCTTTGAGAAGCCTACAAACCTAACTAATGAACTACTCAGACATGGAACACAAAAAATAGCAAGCAATCAATGAGAAAAAAATTATTGTTAAATAGATCAAGAGTAAAGAAATCTTCTCTATGACAAAGTATGGAATGGATCTCTCCAAAGAACACTTCGAAACTTGAAGAACAAAGAAAAGAATCTTTCAAAGCTTTTGAAGGTTGGTAACTCTCTGTAAAAATCTGTGTCTCTCTCTTCATAAAATCTAAAAACAACTTCTTTATAATAGTAGGGTTTCTTTGGGCGTCCTCGGTTATGTCGGTTTTTGCGAAATCAAATTCGGTTAAGCAAACCGAAGTTATGAATTGAAATCTGTCTCTGACCACAAAATTTCTCTATGACCGGAGTGTACCAAAAATGAGCACTCGTCCGGTGGTGGAAACTCCATCGCCCGGTCACAGCTTCAAATGTTGCTCCACTTGTTTTCTTTCCAAAACAGACATACATGTATTTGCTTAAACGGCTATAACTCCTCGGTAACAGCTCCAAATAACTTCAAACCACTTGCATTTGAAAGAAAACTCAAAATTACAACATGTGACCAAGTTCTAGCTCAATCTAATGAAGGGAAGACCTTTGTTCATAACGATTTTTCTGATGCTGAAAATCTGTCCAGATTGGTAAAATGCAAAACTCAAGTGTTTGAGCGTTTGTCTTCATGATCCGTCAATGAAACTTGCTTGGTGATATGAATGAGGTCCAATTAGCATGTTTCTCCATCTTTTTTATAATATAACTTGATTAGTCCCTAAAATCACAAATAAGAGAAAAATACCTCTAAAGGTCAAAAAAGTATTAAAAACCTGCAAATAAATACGTTAAAATCTAACTAAAAACAGTAAAACAATAGTGTTATCACCTTTATACCAAACGATGTACAAGATGATTTTTTGTATCCACCATCAGACGAGAAAGATCTCCAAGATTCTTGAAATGTTCATCATTTTCACATTATCAATGTCGATTCCAAGTTGATGCTCAATAGATAAACGATCCTCATAGCTGAAGTCATCCAGGTAGAACTCAACCAGTGTCAACAACTTTGAATTGCCAAACTCATGGAAGGAATTAACTAGACTTAAAGAAGCCATACAAATAAGTAACTCAATGTTTACTTCGTTAAAATGATCATTAAACTCCTGAAGCTGTAAATCCAGAACGGTGTAAAAACAATTGACTTTATAATAATGCAGATTAATCATATTTGTTTTCTTTTTCATGGCCTCTTTGAATCTGTAAAGTCTTCATTCATCATCAGCATATCAACATTATGCTTTTTACAGAAAGAAGAAACTTTGTCCATCAACAAATCTCATCTGTCTTCCCGAAGGTTTTGTAACTCCCGCATAGTTGAACCTACAAGAGACATGGCATTCAAAATATCTTGATCTTTTCTTTGAAAAGTCATTGATAGATTCTCAGTTAGTCCAAAAATGAGTAATGTAAGTTCCATATAAAATACACAATCGAATGTGTGAAAGTACTTGAGCCGTCATCTTGAACATACTCAAGAATTTCAAAGATAGAAGGAAACAACTCAACTAAACGCAACATATTTTATGATGAGAATTCCAACGAGTATTTCCCGGTCTTTGAAGTGAAATATCATGATTTAGTCCAATTCATATGCTTATGTCACCACTACTAATTCCTTCCAAATTTTTTATTCAATCACTTTCACGAAGAAAATCTTTCTGCTTGCAAAAAGCCACAACCACATTCAGCAATGTAGAAATCAAATCAAAGAAATCACCAATGTCAAAGTGTTTTTCGCAACTGCCACCATGACCAACTAAAGTTGATGAGCAAAACAATGAACATAATATGTTGAACTACATTCTTTTGCAACCAATGAGTTTAGTCCATTAAACTCACCTTTCATATTGTTTGCTCCATCATAACCTTGTCCTCTCACTCCTTTTAAGCTCACCATATTTTTCAAACAAGTCATCAATAACATATTTCAATGACAAGGAAAAAGTTTCTTTTGCATGAATAACTCCAAAAAATCTTTCTTTAACTAATCCATTTTCATCAATAAATCGAAAAACTGTGGCCTTCTTTGTCAGAAACACCAGCAGACTGGTCAACCAAGAAACAAAACACACCATGATTGATTCCTTCTATGATAGATTTCTTTACTTCTTCTGCAAAAGAATGTACTATATCTTTTTGAATCTCTGAAGAAACCATCTGATTATTTCTTGGAGCATTCTCTAAAATAACCTTACATGCAGCCTCATTTTGTTGATGAAATCTTTTTTCTCAACATGACCACAAACAAGTAATCCTTGTCGTAACAAAGGCCTAGAAGTATCAATTGATGCATTTAACCGAATGTGGTAGTCATTTTCACCACTTCACTCTACTTATAAAAAGCATACACAATAGATTGACCTCGCTTCATCAAATCATAACTTCTCTTAACTGCAATATTATGAAAGTTTCACCTTATGTTCAGATAAAGTCTCAAACTTATTCCAACAAGAAAAATCTTCTGTAACAAAAGCATAATTTCCACCTTGCTTTGGTATGTCATTTCTGAATAAATAAGAGCACAAGCATAATGCTTTTTCTTTTGACACACTATACTCTTGTCAATTACCATACTTATCAATCCAAGCGGGATTAAATCGCCTCAAATCGCTATCAATTTTCTTTTTCTCAAAATTGTGACCATAAGATTGACATGGACATCTAGCTAAGTCATCTCTGAATAAATAACAGCAAAAGCAGAATGCTTTTTGTTTTGACACACTATACTCTAGTCAATTACCATACTTATCAAACCAAGCGGGATTTAATCGCCTCAAAACGGTTCCAATTTTCTTTTTCTCAAAATTGTGACCATAAGTTTGACATGGACCTCTAGCTAAGTACTTTCGTCTTACCTCGTTTCTTTCATTCGGATGAAAATCCATTTTTTTTCCTTTCTGCAGGATCCCATGGCAAATCATTCAACTTACTTTTAGAACTTAAAGTTGATTTACTTTTGTAATAGCGCTCCATCGATTTATCTGCAAGACACAATGTTTTATTATTAAATTAATATAAAGTCAACATTTAAAAATATTTATACAAATATTTATATAGAAATTGTATGAAAATTTGGATTTCAGAAACGAAACAGATCCTAATGTGTGTACTTTATTTTGATCAAAAAGTTCATTTAATCAATTAGGTGTGTAGTGATGGATATAAAAATAATATCAATAGTCCATGTTAATAAAGTTCTCTATCATAGCTTTTTCTCCACCTGCACGAGATTTTACTAAAATTCAAAGCATTAAAATTTTGTATATTTTTTTAACTAGATGAATTGTACAAGAGATGGTTAATATAAAAATAATGTTACAAAGAATAAAAAAAAGCAAAAGAAAGACACTCAAAGATATATGTACAGAATGGAAGGAAATAAAACGAACTAAATATGAAAAACCAAATCATAATTTTAAATATAAACGAAATTATCTTGAAAACTTGCGTTTAATAAAAAAAAGACGAAATCAAATCTCCATTAAAAATAAAACATAAAGCAAGAGGAGGAAGATGAGAAAATGGTGACATCGTGAACTAGAGTCTACAAATCCCTAATTTTTTAATTAACAAATAAATCATCAAATCTGTTTAAAGATTTTGATTAATTGGGTTTATTGAAAAAACAAATAGGCTTGTAAACCTAAAACAATATTGGGTTTTAGTTTATATTTATGTCTCATTCCCATATATTCCAGTTACACGTTTTGTGTAAGTAATAATAACCAGGTAATTTAATTTTAAAAAATTGAACAACCAATATACTTACGTGCCATAGTGGAGGATCAGGGGGCATGACGCATATATTAACAGGGCATTGAAAAAATCTTTAATTAAATTAGAAAATTCAAAAGTTCAAAGGGGGCAATTGCCTCTCCCACTTAGGACATGGGTTCGCTTCTGGTTCCATGTTCGCCCAAGCCTTCTCATGTAGCTTCTTCACAAATTCAGCATTCTCTTTTCCATCCATACTTAAGAATTTCTACAGTAGGCGATGAAAACAAACAAGAGGCGTTAGTGGATTAAAACCATAAAAAAAACTTCAAACACTGAAAAGATTGTTTAGAGCGGTTATAGGCGAAATACATGTGTCGCAAGCACTCTTCCCAAATTTTAAAATTATTCCAAACTATGGCTCTTAATATGACTCCTAGAGTTTGATTCATAACTTTTATTTGTCCACCGGTTTGCGGATGACAAGTAGTTGAAAAGCAACGCTTAGTCCGAAGTTGTTTCCACAATATTCTCTAAAAGTGATTCACAAACTTGTTGTCTGAATCAGAGGCAATAGTCTTATGCACACTATGCAACCTAAAACTTCCTTGAAAAAAAAGTTAAATGTGAGATACGTTGTTAGTCTTAGCGTAAGGTATGAAATGTGTCATCTTCTAAGCGATCAACAACTACAAAGATAGAGACCTTTCCTCCTTTTGTTGTGTGCAAACCTAAAAAAATTCCATAGATAAATCAGTCTAAGGAGCATGAGAAAAATGTAAAGGAGTAGACAAACAATGTGGATAACTTTAGGGGTAATGAAGTGTGAGCATTAGATGAGATTTGATTTTTAATGAGTTTTTAGAAAATATTGGTGAATTAAGGAAGTTATTGTGATTATTTTTAGAAATTCTCGGCAATTCCACCTAAAACCATGTGCTTTGAATCTTGTATTTTTAACAAAAAAATTCCACTAAAATACCTTAGAGTCACCTAGCTCCATTACTTTAAATTTTCCAATAACAGTGGATTTGCATATATATATATATATATAAATATATATATATATATATACTATTTCGATAACAGTGAATTTTATAAGATTTTTTAAAATTCTTGTTTTAATAGCATAGGTTTTCAGATTTTAATACAAACCACTTCAAATCATTGTTTAAATAAACCCTCCTTAGACTTTTATTTCTTACAAATAAGACATTTTTCATACACAGGTTCAACACCCTTTCATACTTTAGGTCAATAAAAGTGTTCATGCAAAGTTGCAAGTTTAATTTTGACCAAAATGACCCAAGACCACAGACATGAGCTTCCTTCCCTAAAACTTCTCTAACAGATTATTTCGGAATGCAAAAACAATTTTCCTTAAAAAAGAATCCATTAAGCAGTATAATTTTCTAAAAGCAACCTCAACACATGTAACAAACGTATCACAAAAATTTTGATCAAGAGGATTTAGCTCTTTAAGATGCTTGAAACCAAGAATTTTTGCTTCCATTGAATTTGAGAAAGTGCATCAGCCATATTGTATCTTTACTTTCTTCCACTGAATAGTGTGCGAAAAATTACAAATGAATTCTACCCATTTAGCATGTCTTATGTTCAAATTTGTTTTTCCTTTGATGTACTTCAATGTTTCATGATCAGAATGTATCACAAACTTCCTTAGCTCGAAGATAATGTTGTCATGTCTCAAGTGCTCTCACTAATGCTTAAAGGTCATTGCATAGGTCTAGTATTTTAAGGTTGAATCATTGAGCTTTCCGCTAAAACGACGAATCTTCCTCCTAGCATGAGTACAATAAAAGTTCCAATACCTGAAGCATCACAATGAATTTTAAAATGTTAGAGAATTTCAGCAAAGCTAAAACACGAGTATTAGTTAGCCTCTCTTTGAATGTATTGAAAGTTTGTTGTTATCTTTCTTCCCACTTGAAATTCATGTCTTTCTTGCTGATTCCGTTAAGAGGTGTTGCAATCGAACTAATGTCTTTCATAACCCGTCAATAGAATATTGCCAAACCGTGGAATCTCCTCGCTTGATTCGCATTTGTTGGAATAGGCCGTTCATGAATGGCCTTTATCTTTTCCTCATCAACTTAAATGTCCAGCGAAAATAACCACAAATTCAAAAAAAGCCAAATTCTCTTGAAAAACACACATTTCTTTACGTCTGCATACGAAAAGTATACAACAACAAACTTACCGACAAATTATCGCAAAACATGATTCATGAGTCGCATTAGATGGAGCGTTAGTAAGATGAAATGAAATCACAAGCCATTTATACAAACGTTGTTTTATCTTAAATGTTATCTTCCACTCGTCATCCTCTTTGAAACGAATTTGATGATATCCGCTTTAGAGATCAACCTTTAAGAACACGCTAAAGCCACTTAGCTCGTCAAGCATATTATCTAAGCGAGGTATCAGATGATGGTACTTGCATCGATGGATTTTATGAGGTTGTCGGCCTTTTTGAGCAAAGCGGATAGGAGTATTGGGATGTTGTGAGCTTGGGATGGTGTCTCGACTCTAAGCATGGGTGGCTCAACACTATTTCCTATCTCGATAAATCCCGACTTTGGAGTTTAATACTTTACGGTTTCTGTTGCAGTGTTGTCGACGGTTAGGCCTTGGATTGTATGAGTGTGCACCTTTGTTTGGTTTGGTGTGGCAACGTTCGCTGCAATCGGCTTGTATGAGACTGCTGGTGTGGACGTCTTAATTGTTGTTGATGAAATTTGGGATATAGAGACCAAGACTTTGATAGTTGTCTTAGAGCATCTCCAACCTCACTCTATTTTTCTATCTAAAATAGAGTTTGGAGTAAAAATGCTCCAATAGTACTCTATTTACACTCTATAAGACCATCTCCAATGGTTTTCACTCTAATTTTTTCTTCAAAATAGAGTAACTCTATAATAGAGTTGTGTTTTACTCAAATAGTACTCTATTTTAAAGTGAGAAATAGAGTGATGAACAAAAAATAAATGAATTACTCTATAAATAGAGTAAACCCATTTTTTACTCCATTATAGAGTGAAAAGTATAGTACTATTGGAGCATTTTTACTCCAAACTCTATTTTAGAGTGAAAATAGAGTAGGGTTGGAGATGCTCTAATAGAGTAAAAAATGGGTTTACTTTATATATAGAGTAATCCATTTATTTTTTGTTCATCACACTATTTCTCACTCTAAAATAGAGTATCATTGGAATAAAACACAACTCTATTATAGAGTTACTCTATTTTGAAATAAAAAATAGAGTGAACCATTGAAGATGATCTTAGCTTGAAGGGATGTTTAGGCTGCTTTTCCGTCATTGTCCGAGTTCTTTGTCTGTAGAGAGAAATTTTCCTGAGAGATCTCTATAGACAGCGCCAAATGTTGAAAGTGGATTTCAAACTAGCCTATGTTCCGAAATAAGAGGACATTTGTATCGAAAATCTCTCTTAATTACTAAGAAGAACTGAGACAATTGGGGAAGGAGAAATATTTGTTTACAATTTGGAAATGAAGGAATTACAAAACGAAAAGATAAGAACCAAAATATCCCCTCGACGTCGGGCATTTTCTCTCCCAAATATCTCCTTTTTTTCATGAATGTCCTCCCTGGGTGATGGGCCTCCATTTATAAGGGGTGAAGGTCTTCCAGCGTTTCTTGATTCGTTTCATGCGTCACTTTCCATGACGCCATGAGTGGTCAATGTATTTTTTTCGTTTTAACCGCCATATGCAGACTGGAACGTCTGTACTTTACACAGTTATCAAAATGTGCTATTTGTCAGGGGGTTAACAACGCCTTACCTGGGTCAAAGGACATAGTTGTCGCAGATCCGTGCAGTCTTCTCAAGTCCTTTTGCTCCCAGTCTTGTAATTTGTCATTATGGCAGAAGGGTTGTTGATCCCACATCGTGGCAATCTAACAGTAATTCGTGGAAACATGCAAAAATCTCCCTCAAACCACGGTGTAAGCCATCACAGTTCCTGGAACAACAAAACTACCATGTGTATGTACGTTGCACTAAGTTTACTGATAGAATGGCCTATCATGTGAGCTCCCTTCCACCTTAGATGAGCAATTCTACCAAACATCGATCTAAACTGAAAACCATGATTATTACATTTTTTTGTATTCCTTTATTTGAAAATGAACCCGAACCAAAACAAAATTAGATTTGGACTCCGAACAATTCGAAACAAACCAATAGGACCGAAAAACCAAATGTCTAAACATAGTTGCACCTAAAGAAAAACAAAATCACTAAGTGTCCGAATGTTGTTGATTCAGAGCAATGCGTATTTAAACTCCTATGAGACAGTTTTAGTTTATATATATTCAAGCTTTATTATGTTCTCCCAGAATAACTTTAGACAACAACGTGTGTTGTTATGTCGAAACCTATGTTGCTGCTCTCGTTTCAACAACCATTTCAATGTCATTATCAAACTTGATCAAGAAGGTTCGGATTTCCATCGGAGCAAGCTCAACCACTAGCTCCTCCGCGTCCATCACTCCTCCTCTCTTCACGTCTTTCCCGCCCGAGCCTTCTACTTTCCAGACTAGCCTTCTCTTCTTCATTTCAGCCTTCTCTTGGTTCCCTGAAAGACTTGTTTCTTTCACTTTGCGTATCTGTTTAAACAAATTAAAATAGACAGTGAATTTTTGTTAGACAGTGAGAGAACTCAGAGATAGCCTTGTCCTTTCTTCCGCGTACCGTTTTGTTGTGGAATAATTTCTTCAGCTCTACTTTTGTCATAACTGAGTAGTCACTATCTTCTCCAACCTTCAAAGAGTTAACAAGACAACGACTCACTTTTTTCCAATTCATACACTAACTGATCCGTCTTTAGGTCATATCCAATTTCAGATTTCAGATTTGGGTTTTTGTTTCTTGGTACTGCGAGATTTGGGTTTTTCTTCTGGTAACTAATGCACTCTAACTACTGCTACCTTAATCGAAATCGTAGGCCTAGTGTTAAACTACAATTCCACAACCAAAAAGAACATAGCCATAACATATCAATGGTGGAAACACACATATAGGAAGAGTAAGAACCTCGAATAAGTGAGCAAGCCTTAGAAGAACTTCCCCATTTTCTAGCTCCTGAAAGTTTCAGTATTAAAAAGTGTGGTAAACTAACTAAACGCATTTGAAATACCGAACATAATCCAACTTGAACTAACCTGAAGGGTGAGTAATGCGACGTTATTTGGTAATGAGTATGATGGTTCAAACGCTGAGAAAGTCATTGTATGTGAGTTAATCCAATTATCTCCTTCCTATACCGAAAATATCTGATCTTACTTCACTGTCCTAATGAACTGAGAGGAGTAAATAATTCCTTTCTTTTCATAGTAACCTGCTCTGTGAATGCCAGAAGAAGAGGAGAATATATTTCTTGACCAAATGTTCGACGCCATTTTGCCCCTTCTCCAGGTTTGTCTATCTGTACATATAACTTCCCTCGTATCTACAAAACAACTCAAAATTACGGAAACCGTTTTAGGCTAAAAGGAGACGACTAAATTCTACTTTAGAAATAAGCTCTGTGATCCATTTAAAGCTTATAATTTGCAACTTGGACATCTACAAATGAGATGCGAACTTAAGCGTACCGTTAATCCTTTGCATCCATCAGGGAGACAGACTGTTTCATTTAGAACCTCGCCAACACCTCTTATGTCATCATGAAGCATTCTCCTACAAAAACAAGGAAAAAAAGGTAAAACACAAGCAAAGTGACACAATGTTGTCTTTGTTACGTCCTGAAAGGCATTCAAGTAGGCAGTGACAGACCTATGAAGCATCAACTCGATCTGGCCATCCTCCAAGCTGGATCCGCCTACAGCACGATCGACCAACACTGATAGCTCTGACGTTTGATCTTGTATGAATATCCCGAGATTTATCTGGAAAGTAAAATATATGGGAGACGAAAGGCAGAAATAGTACATGCAGCTCAGTCGACCACAAGTTCTAAGACCTTGGGATCTTAGTATAACACGAGAAAGATATCAAATGGGTTCGATGCCACCTTACAGGATAATAGTTCCCAGCAACTGGTTGGTACACTTGCAAGTCCCAGTCTGTTCTGAAGTCTCGAATCTTCATGTAAATTATAAATATAACAAAATATGTTACAAACAAAAATAATACGTTTGTTTCAAAACTAAAGATAAGAGCACTACACACATAAAAAATTGCATCTATATACCCGTTTGATGAAGTCACGTCCATTAGAGTCTGTGTAAAATGTTCCATTTGTCTTCATGGTGGTTGTAAGTTTAGTTATAACCTCTTTGCTAATGCCATCATCAGCTGGTATAGGCCCAACCTAGAAAGCAGAAAATGATAAGACTGAAACTGTCTGCATCAGTTTAATAGGAGGAAAAGTGAAGATAAAGAGAAAAATCAGCCTACAGTGAACTCAATTTCAGCATGGTTTTTTCCCTTGTACACTCTGGTAACCTACAATTAACAATCACAAGATGGATCAAGCAGTTGTATCATCTGTAATATACGTAAACTGTTCGGGAGCAATAAATACTTGCGAGGAAAAATACCTGTGATATCCAGGAGTTAAGCTCTTGATGCACTTCATCAAACAAAGGCCCCCGCACAACAGTCAACTGAGCCTTGTCAAACAAGATAATTGGTTTTCTTTTATATTTTCACTAACAGGGAGAAAAATAAGGTTATGGATGCAGCTCATATATATAACCTCTTCTTCAGATTTAATTGGACGTACACAATCTGGTCGAAAAACGTAAGCTCCAGAAGCCTTACAAATTATATGAGAACGGTTTAAAAAAGGAAGAAGATAGCTACATAGATAAGGCTGTATTTGTTAGAGAGCTGAGCTACCTGTGGGTCCTTGTCTGTTCCATTGCTTCCAACGTAATAAGCATATGATTGTTCTGCGGCAACCTTAAAATTGACCCCAAAACTACATTAGATGATGTTTACATTTCAAAATGGAAAAGTAAGGAAGTTTAATGAAAAGAAGGCACACCTGATTGTTAGTACTTAAATAACGAGTCATTTTGACTCCCTCTCCTGAGTAGAATAGTTTCAAATTTCTGCGGCCAACTTCTATATTTTGATTCACGCTTCCAGAAGTAGCATATTGCGCAGATAGTCCACGTACTTAAATCAAATAAGAAAACAACAAAATGCAAGTAAATACAAAACGTCTGTTGGTAACTGAGTAATCTTTTGTTATGGCTCGTATAGCCAGATCATAAAAAGTTGTATGTAAGATCCTATAATTCAACAATAAACTAATGACACAAGATTACACATTCTGGAACATAGCTACCTGTTCGTCCAGTGTTTAAGATGACATACGAGCTGAACCCAAGAGGGGGTACTGAAACTGTAAATGCAAGCATATATGTTGCAATATCCCTAGGTGATCTTCCCAGATACGCTTTGACATACTCATTTCTTATTCTCAATGTAATGTTAGAAAGAGGTTGAAGCTGAGACACAACTTCTTTCCCAGATGAATCTTTCACGATAACATTTTTGGACGATACCTAAAGAGCAATAAATAATACGGGATAACAAACAGCAATGATGTGAGACAGAGAGCTGCACTAATCAACCAAGGAGACTAAAAGTTGCTTACAGGCACTCGGACAACTTCCTCTCGTTTCCATCCAAGAGAATTATAGACAACAACCACCTACAAGGAAAGATCATTGCGAACAGAAGATAAAAAATCTGATAAAGATGTCTAAGCCTTCATAGACTGAAAGTCTTATAGACTTACCAGGCTTTTCCCGTTGGACAAACGAACTTCAGATGCAGGACAGTAACTGATATTAAGCAGGGGACACTGCCAACATGATGCACAAGACAAAAATCAGCTTTAGTCATCAGAATACAATAAGTACTTGGAACATGAGCCATTGAAGTCTTCAGGAAAATGATTTTTATTGCCTGAAGCAGCATCAACTTTTGTTAAAGCAATAACAATAACTACTTAAATTTGATCTCAAGATCATTCGAACTCTTCTAACACAGCCATATTATCATTGGAATCCTTGAAAATCCCAAACAAACACATTACCTGCTTAAATTTGTTACCGGGATTCTTCTCTTCGGTACTTGATTTTGCTGCTGATAAAAAAGAAATGGAAGAAGCAACCAACTTCTCGGCCTAGTAATGATCATAGAGAAATTCTTAAACTGCTGCACAACAACAAGAGAAAATGGTTGCATGAATGAAGTACACATCAGATGCCTGACTAAAAAGCACCTGCAAGTAACCCATTGAGAGTCTCAGAGCATAATCTGCAGCCACGTGCTGTCTTTGAGTACCACTAACTGCATCGTGGTGTTGAGCAATTGCCAACGCATCTGCTAGCATATCAGTTGTTGGTCCAGAACTATTCCTACCTCTCAAAAATTCCAACTGTCGAGCCGCCTGTTTTGAAAACAGATTAAGCAATGTAAGAATGGAGCAAAAAAAATACACCACCAATCTTTGAATTTTAGAAGAGTAGCAGGCCATACCAGATAGTAACCACTTAAATCCCTCACATACTTTTTAAAAGCTGGCCTGCTCGTAAAGTACCCTGTCCAGTATGCATTAGGTTTGTCCGCATACCTGGCACAATTACATGTATTATTTATCCAATCAACACACATTTTAAGCTTTAAAAAGTAAAATCCGAACTATCAGACTCACGGGAAGAAATCATCAGTCTTGAGGGGCCATGACTCATTTACAGCATATTTTGCATCGGTATAGATAGATGGTGTCGAATACAGAACATTGACACGTCCATCCTGGATTGTGCAGACGATATGGGAATAAAGATTGGTATCACTTTTACCTTGAAACTAGTGAAATCCAGCAGATGAGAATTTGGTAGAATACAAAGCTAGTGTACCTTGTTAACATAATGAATAAACTTGTCCATCTGTCTGAACCATGAATATGCATACTGATAACGGAAGTCAGTTCCCATTAACCACATGATATGGTTTGTCCTGGTCACATTGACCTTTACAAGAGAAATCCAAGTAAATAAATATAAGGCAGAATATAGGAACAGCTCTTCTATTTATGCTGATTTTAAAACGAAAAAAAAAAAGGAAGATATAACCGTTACCTGGGCGAGGGCTGCAGCTACAAAGTCATCGACTCGCTCTTGAACATTGTAGTCAAAAAGTAGAGGATCATCCTATATTCAAAAGATCCATCAGTGCACGGTCAAGCACATTTCAAACACACCGCAGATAGTTCAGTTGCCTTTACCTGGATAGGAGGCGATACATCATTTACTTCAAATGTGAAACCATCAGGAGGGTCATAATGTCTTGGGAATACACCGGTGAATATCTACAGGTAACAGCAAATAGAAATGAGGCAAAGCAAGCTAAACAATGAAAACAACAGAACTATAATGTGATACTTGAATGGTTGTAACCTGTGAAGATGAGCTAAGAGACTTGGAACCTTGCCAAATAACCTCAAGTGTCTTCTCTCTTAATCTCTTTGCACGATCTTGGTAGTCAATTCTAGCGAAAAACAGCGAGTCAAAGCCTAACTGTAGAAGAAACCAAAAGTTTGTCCAATCAACACAACTTGAGCTGATATTGGCCTACTCGTCTAAATTCTTTGTGAAGCAAAAAAGGAACCAAAAAAAGAGAAAGATGTAAAAACCTCTGCCCCAAGCAAGTAAGCTTGTACAGCAGAATGTCCAAAGGGATCGATTTGCCAACCAACTCTTGGAACCTGACCAAACTCAGTTTTGATAAACTGATGGCCTAGTGTTGTCTGATCAATCATGTCAATGTAATGTGGAGTCGCCTCATCATGCATACACATTCCACCATTTCTGCAACACCAAAAATCAAGCAAAAAGAACACCAGATTCATACAAGACACAAAGAAGAAAACAGAAAATATAAAGGTGAGGTCAACCAGACGCACATGAACTCAAGTTGACCGTAGTCAACAAGCTTCTTGACCTTAACCTTCTTGTCATTGCTTTGTTGCCTCCACCATCTTTGAAAGAATGCCTGAAACAGTAAGTCAAGCATAAGTAAGTTGTCATCAAGAGAAAGAAAAGAAAAATCAAAAATATTCTTACCATCTCAACATAAATGAACTTTCTATTTGGATCATCTAGTAATGAAGCGATGACAGAATCCAACACATTCTGAACACAAGCTCCCTGTTCAATCACAAAACTCAATCCCTAAAGATCCATTCTTCTTCCATGGTAAATACTAAATAGAATTAGAAAGAAAGAAGAGAGAAGAGAGTACCCTAATGGAGTTGTTGGCGCCGACGTAGTACTGGTCAACGGTTTTAAGCCAACCAACATCATCGTGTGAGTGAGGAACCAAGTGAACATTGATTTTCTCAGGGACGATTCTTGGTGTTGTGTTGTACTCTATGTACTCTGAGTAGACGCCGCCGATTACAATCGCCGACAGAAACAGACGGAAAGAGAAGGAGGAGACGAAGCAATTGACCGCCATAGACGAGAGAGCTTCTCGGGAGAAGAAATATGAAGAAGTTTACTAGAGAGACAGAGAGGGTGAGGATCGTGAAAATCAATGTGTGCACACACACCAGTGTTTTTTTATGTCAAAGGACGAAGACGAGAGACGCGCGTGAACAATCAATAGTAGACATTTTCTCTCTCTCTTCTTCTTGATAATTTAATTTATTCTTATTTATCTTAAAACAAATTTTTTTCTAAATAAGTAACCTAAAACATATTTTTTAAGACAAAACTAACTTTTGGGAGTAGGGAAATTACATTCAAGGCCTTTATGAACAAATAAAAAAATAGAAGGGACAATTACCCTTATACCCTCTAGA
>OVAN01002648.1:0-32477 GCA_900406275.1 Anastatica hierochuntica
TATATATTTATGAATTTTGGTAAACATCTACTTAAACTGAAACAAAGAAATCATCACTTAAAGTGGAATATAGAGAATATTAAGAACATGTGAATGTAATTACAAAATAAATTTATTGAATAGTGTAAATGCATCTTTTAAGTTTTACCAGTAAGCAAAGCTTGTAACTCTTCAAGTTAAAGTCCTTCGATTTCCGTTACAAGCATCCATACAAAAAACAATGATATTTCGTCGACAATCCCAAATATTTAAAATGTTTCCATACAAAACATCTTGACATATACGTAGAAAATATTATAAGAAACATAATTTAGAATTTTTAAAGTTAACAGTCTTATACATGTAAACCGTGCAAAATCAACACATACAACAGATGAATGGTAGAGGAAAAAATGACGACAAAAAATGATGAATGGAGAAAACTAACGCCAAATCTGAGTCTCTTCTTCAACCGGAGATTGGAACATGCGCAAGATTTAATTTATATCATTTCTCCAATTAATTTCTTGAATTATTTAGTGATTAAATAAATCTTTTAGATTGAAAAGGTAATAAATTATGAATAAAGATTATTTTATTGATTTTTATTCTTTTTATGTAAATAGGATAATCAGCTCCAATCTCGCCGACCGTATGAAATTCACTTTGTTCTCAAAGATATTGAAGTTTCTTTCATTTTTTTTCTTCTTTGATCACAATTATTCCAACCGTCGTCTTTTCTGACCTTTTCGTCAGCCTCGATGACGATCGACGAGCTCTCGTCGCAACATTCATCGCACGACTACTGCTGCTCATCGAGAGAGTCTTCCCGAGGATTGGTGCCACTTATGGTTCATGTCTCTCGGGGCTCTACAGTTTGAGGAGCCGTGTTGGTGATGCAGTCAGCGGCAGTGTGACGGGCAAGAACGTCTTCACCCAAGAAGAAGCGGCGCGTGAGTTCGGTCATCTTCTGTCTCTGTTTAAAAAGAGACATATAGAAACACAAAAAATGATGTCTTAAATATCAAATATGTGTTTAAAAAGTGTTTTGAACGAATAAAGTGTAAACTTATATGAAAACTAGGGCTGGTCATTTCGAATTTCGGTTAGGGTCCGTTCTGGTTTTGTTTTTTTAAACACCAAAATTTTGAACCTGTTCGGGTTCCGGTCGGATTTAGTAACATATAAAAAACTCAGGTATACACGAAAGTTTTTCGGGTTCGGTTTGGGTTCGGTATTTTTGAGTTTTTCGGGTTCAATCGATTTTTTAAAAGATTTTTCCCAATTTTTAAGGTTTTTTTTAGCGTTTTGAATTTTTTCGGTGTTCGATTTCGAACCCGGTCCAAGGTTTTTGGACATTTTTTAGGTATTTCGGATTTGAGTTTGGATCCAGATTTTTTGGATTTTTTAATATTTCGGAATTCGGGTTAGGAGTTTAAAATTTATGGCTTAGCATTTGTGTTCCAATATATGTTGAAAGTAGATTTCAAACTAATAATTAACTAAACAACGTGGGACATGTGGTCTGAAAAATATGGCTAATAATAAAGAGCTTCGGCGATATGATAAATTAAGTAGAAACGAGAAAGAAAATCAAAAGATCTATAATGTAGAAAAATGAATTCATTTTGTACCTGAGAATATGATAAATTAAGTTCTTCCATAATCCCAAACTGAGTAGGAGCTGAATATCCCACCTACGTAAAAAGAAAAAAAAAACCAAGAAAATAACCATTATTCATAATTCAATATAAAAAGATTTAATTAATCACTAAATAATTCAAGAAATTAATTGGAGAAATGATTGTAAAAAAAATCTCACGCATGTTCCAAACTCGTAAGAGCCACAAACGGCAATGAATGTGCTTAGATAAACCATCCACGACGCTTCTTCTTCATCGTCCGATCCATTCTCCGGTTGAAGCAACGGCTCAGATTTGTCGTTCGTTTTTTCCATTTCATCTTTTCTTGTCGTCATTTTTTTCCTTCTTGATAATTCACCGGAGGAGACAAGAACGATGCGTACGTATGTTAGATCTAAAAATTATGAACAAACCTTTATGTATATTGAATGTAAACGATAGCTAGGCTGGTTTAACCAAACCGCAACACATGATGCATGGTTTTGGACAAAACTATAAGATATTTTGAATTTTAATTTATATTTTAAAAACACTATGAAAGTTCAATGTTGTTTCCTAAATTTTTTTAATATATGGATCATGTTGAGATTTCTAAACAATTTCTATGTTTCTTTTTATAAATTTGAAAAAGAAAATAACTCAAAATATTAACAAGTAGTATATACATTGTGTGACTTAGTTTGGAATATTTGCATGGTTTCTTATTTTGGTGATAGTTTAAAACATGCATGCTCATCGAGAGAGTCTTCCCGAGGATTGGTGCCACTTATGGTTCATGTCTCTCGGTGCTCTACGGTTTGAGGAGCCGTGTTGGTGATGCAGTCAGCGGCAGTGTGACGGGCAAGAACGTCTTCACCCAAGAAGAAGCGGCGCGTGAGTTCGGTCATCTTCTGTCTTTGTTTAAAAAGAGACATATAGAAACACAAAAAATGATGTCTTAAATATCAAATATGTGTTTAAAAAGTGTTTTGAACGAATAAAGTGTAAACTTATATGAAAACTAGGGCTGGTCATTTCGAATTTCGGTTAGGGTCCGTTCTGGTTTTGTTTTTTTAAATACCAAAATTTTGAACCTGTTCGGGTTCCGGTCGGATTTAGTAACATATAAAAAACTCAGGTATACACGAAAGTTTTTCAGGTTCGGTTTGGGTTCGGTATTTTTGAGTTTTTCGGGTTCAATCGATTTTTTAAAAGATTTTTCCCGATTTTTTAGGTTTTTTTTAGCGTTTTGAATTTTTTCGGTGTTCGATTTCGAACCCGGTCCAGGGTTTTTGGACATTTTTTAGGTATTTCGAATTTTGGGTTTGAGTTTGGATCCAGATTTTTTGGATTTTTTTAATATTTCAGGATTCGGGTTAGGAGTTTAAAATTTATGGCTTAGCATTTGTGTTCCAATATATGTTGAGCCTTGGCCCTAACCGTATTTGATTTAATTTTATAATACTACTATTTAATTATTTTGTTTGATTTTATTGTTCAAATTAAGTCTGGACGTTCGAAGGAGACGACTTCTTCCGCGCCAAAGATGACTTCGAACTCTTTGGTCCTGAAGAATCGCATATTTAATGAAAGCCGCAATCGAGAGAAAAAAAATAGGACAACTTTTTTTTTAAATGAACATCGAGGGCCGAAAGCGCATGGTTACTTTGCTTATCCTCAGGTCATCTCTGAACACACCATAATAATTTTATAGGGAAGGGATCAGAGGACGTTACCAGGAGGCGATGAAGAAAACTTATGAGCAGCTTGGCGGACGAAGGCTCTCAGATTTGACGCCATCTCTTTCGCAATTTAGGGTTCGTCGAAAGGGAAAAAAAAAGTAAATTATAAATACGTGTATGATTAGATGGGCCTCTTTTAAAACGAGTTTGGATCGGAGTTTTTTTGGATTTTTTAGAATATTTCGGGATTTGGATTAGAGGTTTACGATTTATGGTTTAGGGTTTTTAAAATTTTCGGGCACCCGTAACATTTAGGGTTTGGTTAGGATAATACCGCCGAATGGTATCTTGATGCATCGAATAATGGATTAATCGATTAATAAGATATTTGGATTGGTTCACATCGTCAAAACAAAATTCCTTAGGACAGATCAAGTGTTACTAATGTAGATTTTTCCCTTTTAGTTTTGTTCAAGCCGTTACTAAATTATACAGTGATCGGATCTTTGTACCGACATTGTGAGAGGGCTATTTTGTTTCGTATTTTGTCTTTCATGTCTTTGTTCTATTTGATTTTACCCGTTTTCTTTATTTAAAGATGGAGACGTCGTCTTTAAAAGTTCAACGGTCGTTGCCGGATCGAAAGGTCAACGGTTTGATGCCGAAAACAGTTTAGAGAGAAAGGATTCATCTTCTAGAGATATATCTATATCACTCCTTACTTTATTTATTACACATCTTCCACATAATTTAGAATTTCCGATCAACTCGAGCCTGTTTTGATTTTTTCAGTTGATTAGTCCAAAACTCCTCACTCTTATCAAATAACATATTGTTCTTCTTCAGTTCCTGAACACACAATCATATATGTTATTCAATGTAAATGCTTCTTTGATTTAGTTAGATTTTTTTTTTTACTTTTACCTCTTCAAGCGCCGCCTCTCTCTTGGACGCTTGATTGCCTATGATACAAGCACCTTAACCCAAAAAAAACGAAACAAATCAATCAATCACAAGCAATTCGACTCTTCGACCGAAATTTTCTAAAAGGTGATAATAAGAATGGGTTCGTGTGGCTAACACCATGCGAGTTCGATCCCTACCTAGCGGGAACTACCTGGACACCTCTGGAGAATTCATATGCGCCCCGAGACCGACGGTGTAGACGTGTCCAGGTACTGTGTGTCCCCTGCAGGATCTGACCTAGGATCCCGACCGGCTAGTCTAGACTAGCTCGGTGGAGCCAGAACATCCGAGTATCCAGCAACTAGTGCCAAACCTCGAGAAACGACCCACCCAACAACCTTCTCTCCCTTTGACACTACAAATCACAGATGCAACAAAACCAAGCACATCATCGATCGCTGGACTTTATAGATTTCATGCTTCCAGAAACGTTACCTTCCGTGTCATCTCGAAGTTCGGTGTAGCTACACAATTGATAAACCAAAATTGTAGATAATATTTCCAGCAAAACCCATATCATGAGATTTTCCGATGTACCTGTGCAACGGCGGATCTAAGATACGACGGTGGCATCGTAGGGGGAATTAGGGTTCGTCTCCTCAGATTTCTTCCAAATATCGTCGTCTTCAAAGTTCGCTTTATTGTCAAATGGGCCTCTTAATATATGTTGAGAACACTATTCAATTATTTTGTTTGATTTTTTTTGTTCCGAATGTCCAGTCACCTAATTCAGATGGTTACTTTATCAAAAGTTTTCTTATTTAAATAAATAGAAAACTCTACTAATAATGCATCATTCACTATCAACTACCGATTGGATTGGTCGAGATTTAAACTGTTTAGGCGAAAGCCATAATGTTTAATACCAAACTCTATTTCTAAATGTGTTTAAATTTCATTTTTTTTTTCTATTTATTTTTGTCTATGATAATATTATTTGAAAGATATATAAATTTAATTGATGCCAAAAACGGATTAAATTTCTTTGAAAATGATTTTTATATTAAATGTGATCATTTAAAGATGTGGCACTGTTGAAAGTTAAATAAATGTAAAATAATAATGTTTAAGAAAACATCTTAAAACTATTCACAACATACCAGCGTATAAACACACAGAACAAATATAAAAAAGTATGATATACAGAATAAAAAGTTGTGCGCATATCTAGTATGAATAAACTCTCATAGCCTAAACCGATCGAGCCTATCACGCGCTGCCTTCCAAACCTGAAACATTCAATAGAATTGAATTAAAACCATGTGCATATAATTAACTTTTATAA
This sequence comes from Anastatica hierochuntica, assembly GCA_900406275.1. Taxonomy (NCBI): domain Eukaryota; kingdom Viridiplantae; phylum Streptophyta; class Magnoliopsida; order Brassicales; family Brassicaceae; genus Anastatica; species Anastatica hierochuntica. The sequence continues at coordinate 5,535 of OVAN01002648.1, forward strand.
ATAAATTAAATAATTTGTTTACCTCTTCAGGATAGGTAAGGGTAGGAAGGTCGACTTTCTCCGCTATCTTCGTAACTACTTCTTTTTGAATCTTTACCGCGTCCGTTACCCCATCGCACGCTATCTCCTCAACTCCAAAAAACGGCTGGTAAATAGAAGTGCAGTACGCCAAGATGGCTAAGAAGATGAACTGCGCTACTGTACCCAACAAGAGAGTCAAAAGACGACCCCCACGCCCCGCCTCTTCTTGCGTGAAGATCTTCTTGCGCGTCACACTGCCGCTGGCTGCATCACCAACGCGGCTCCTAAGACCGTAGATCCCCGAGAGACATGGGCCATAAATAGCACCAATCCTCGGGAAGGTGCTCCCAATCAGCAGCAATAATCGTGCGATGAGTGCAGCAACGAGAGCTCGTCCATCGTCATCAAAGCTGGCGAAAAGTTCAGAGAAGACGACTGCTGGAGTCACTGTCATCATAGAAGGAAAAGCATGTAGATCGAGTCCGATCTACAATGGAAATGTACTCTTGTATTGGTCCTACAATGTTTAATTTTCTTTATATAATATATCACTAGTAGAGCTATATATATTTATTAATTTTGGTGAACATCTATTTAAATTGAAACAAAGAAATCATCACTTAAGTGGAATATAGCGAATATTAAGAACATGTGAATGTAATTACAAAATAAATTTATTGAATACCAGTAAGCAAAGCTTGTAACTCTTCAAGTTAAAATCCTTTGATTTTCGTTACGAACATCCATACAAAAAATCAATGATATTTCTTCGAAAATTCCAAATATTTAAAATGTTCCTATACAAAACATCTTGACATATACGTATAAATTATTATAAGAAACATAATTTAGAGATTTTAAAGTTAATATGTAAACCGTGCAAAATCAACGCATACAACACTTATGACCCATGTCTCTGGTGAATGGTTGAAACCTCCACATGGTTTGAAGGAGGAGGAACCCAAGAGGGTTTTAGAAAATGGGTCTTTCTCATTACTTTCTGATTATACTCATCGCCTTATATTTATCTTTTGGTCTAATATACACGTATTCTTATCCTATTTCATCTCATGGATTCAAAAAAGTTCATAGCAATTGTGTGTACTGATGGAAAAAATTAAATCAGTGTTTTTTGAAGTTTTTACCCAAAAAAATGAGCTTAAAACTTTGGAACTGAAAACATTTTTAGAGAATACACACATCTTGGGATATGATTATCTAAATAATCTAAATTATACAGAAATGCTATACCATTTGAGTAATACATAAAAAATTATATGCTTCTGAATAGCTCGCAAATAATGAATCGTTTCAGATGAGCGAATTGCTCATGATGAGCTAAACTCTCTTACAAAGTGAAAATATTTTTGAAAAGTAAAAATTTAGCTTTTGAGTATCTGATACACTCTAAAAAAGAGACAAAGAAAAAAAATGTTCTAAGAAGAACTGGAACGCTCATGAAAAGCTAAAGCGCTCGTGGAGAGCATAAGAGCTAAACTTTCAAGAAGAACAAGAAATTTTTTTTTTGATAAAAAAAAAGTTTTCTTGTAAAAAAAAAAACAAAAATATTTACGGAAAAAGAGTGATCTAAAAAGGGTTAAACGCTATGAAAAAACGCATGTTGATGACATTCATAGATAAAGATTAAGGATGACAATGACATATATATAATAGCAAACTTGAAATTTTTTATTGTTCAAAGCAATAGAATAATTAATTAAGTCATCCTGTTGAAAAAAGATATTTAAGGTCATTAAGAATTTATGTTGAAAACCAAAATTTTTTAACGTATGCATGTCTTCAAATTAAAAGAAAGATCATCATGAGAAAATTTATCATGGATAAATCATCACTTTGATTGAATACGTTCATTGAAAATAATAGATAAAGTTTTTTTATTCATACTTCAGTTATGATTCAAAAGAGAAAATCGGTTCAAGATGAGTTATAAAAAAATCATCATTTTAAAAGAGATTATTAAAAATTCTACATCAAAAGAAGTCTTCGACAGCTCTCTCTCTAACTGGAAATCAGATTGGTTTTTTTAACCCAAATTGAGATAAGATATAGGGGATGATTGTTTATGACTTTTACTGTAGACTGTTACTGTTATATTATATTTTAAAATTTTGACTGTTGCTTTAAAAACTGTGACTTTAATAAAAAAACAAAAAGTCATGTATTTTAGACTTTAAAAAAAATCAAAGCGTAGAGGAAGAATGAGAAAATTATGACTGTGAGAAATATAAGGAGTTGTGAGAGATTTTAAGAGAGTTAAAGTTTAATTGGCTAAATTTTAACTTTAAAAACTTTTATTTATTTTAAAGCCTTTACAACACCAATCAACCCCATAATAACGAACTTTTGAACGGTCTTAAAAAGTTTGTTATAGATTCATAATTAAAAGCCCAACGTCATCGAAAAAGCCCGTTTATAATAAATAAAAATAATATATTTTAGAAGTTAGTAAAACAAACATTATATTATACGCTTGCCATTAGTATCTTTCGTATAATATAAAGAGACAAAAATTAGTTGTATGATTTGGCAATTAACACCTGTCTTAATGACATTTATTAGTCAATAACTATAGTATTAGTTGCCGACTATAAGATAATTAATTAAGCTTAATGAAATTGCCAAGTCGTTGGCGCTAAAGCTTGAGAGCAAGAAGAAGAAGAAGAAGAGAGAGAGAGATTCAAAGATCGACTTCAGAATCTGGAAGAAGGAAGTGATCGAGTTTGAAATTTGATTCATAGATCTCTTCTTTGATCAGAGTTTCACGACGAAATTTTCTCAGATTCGAGGAATATTCCGGCGGGAGGAATAAAAAACCCTAGAGAAATCGATCCATGAGTCCAGACAACAAGCTGCTTCCGAAGAGGATAATCCTTGTACGGCACGGTGAATCGGAAGGGAATCTCGATACGGAGGCGTACACGAAGACGCCGGATCATAAGATCCAGTTAACGGAATCCGGTTTGCTTCAGGCGCGAGAAGCCGGAGCTCGTCTCCGGGAGTTGATCTCTTCGAATCCGTCTTCACCGGAGTGGCGCTTGTATTTCTACGTCTCGCCGTACGATCGGACTCGATCTACGCTCCGGGAGATCGGACGGTCGTTCTCGCGCCGCCGTGTGATCGGTGTTCGCGAAGAATGTCGAATCCGAGAACAGGATTTTGGGAATTTTCAGGTTACAGAACGAATGAGAGCTACGAAAGAGGCGAGAGAGAGATTCGGCCGATTCTTCTACCGGTTCCCGGAGGGAGAATCCGCTGCCGACGTCTTCGATCGCGTCTCGAGTAAGCTTTTCACTTCCCTGCTTCCATGGAAGACTACTCTGCTAAGTGTTAAAGTTGCAGAAATTGAGAAATTTTTGGTTGAGCAGCAGAACAAACTGATTATGTCAAATGCATAGATGTTAAGAGGAGATTGATTAATACATTATCTCGTAACGTTTCGAATCGAGTGAATCTGTTGAAATTCATGTTTGATTTCAGGTTTTGATCACATCTTGAGATTGATTGATACATTTCACTGTGATGAAGTCTCTGAATCATTTTGTTAAATCATCAAAATTTTTCGCTTAGCTTTGTGTTAATGCATCAATGTCTATGAATGATTTGGTCTTCTGTCTATTGTTTTACAGGTTTTCTCGAGTCTCTATGGAGAGATATCGATATGAACAGATTGCATATAAACCCGTCTCATGAGCTAAACCTTGTGATAGTCTCACACGGTTTAACATCGCGTGTGTTTCTGATGAAATGGTATAAGTGGACTGTGGAACAGTTTGAAGGACTAAACAATCCAGGGAACAGCGAGATTAGAGTTATGGAATTAGGACAAGGCGGTGATTACAGTTTAGCTATTCATCACACAGAAGAAGAGTTAGAGAAATGGGGATTGTCGCCAGAGATGATTGCAGATCAGAAATGGCGGGTTAACGCACATAAAGGCGAATGGAAAGAAGATTGTAAGTGGTATCTCGGTGATTTCTTCGATCATTTGGTAGATTCAGATCAAGAATGCGAAACCGAAGCCATTAAAGAAGAAGAGGTATCAAAAGTAAATATGTTGTCGACTTCGGAAGATGATAATGATGAGGAGTTATGCAATGGACAAAGCCGCCGATAAACATTTTTAACCCGAGAATTCGGAAAATTTGAATCATTTCATTGATGAAGCTTTTCGGATTCTTATTTTGTAGAAAAGTGTTGTACAAATCTGTGTGTGGTCACATAGAAACATTACGATGAAATTTGAAAGATTATTATTTAGTGCGACGAAACATTTTTAGTGAAACATGCTTGAGGAAATGCTAAAGATTCTCGGAATATTTTCCGGAGAGAATGCGCAATGCAACAAATCGGTTTGCGGCATCGGTGTAATGCACCCCATCCCAACTGAGATACTTGGAAGCATCGTTACAAGGTTTCGCGGTTATGGTTGTACCATTAATCGTTCCTGTCGAACCACATTGAACTTGATTATCATAGTTCAATGGTGGTCCTCCGGTTCCACAACATGCCATTATCGGATGATCGAAACCTATTTATCAATACCGAAACATGTCAAGAAAACGAATAGAGCAAGTGGATCAATGGTTGCACCATCTCTGCTGCCATCTCACGAAAGTGAGCTTATTGTTGTTATTAGACATACCGTAACGGGAATGATTGAGAATGAGGTCGGATTTGATCGAGAAGATATCGACATATGTGAAACGGGAACCAGGATATTGTTGAGGGAGTTTCTTGAAAAGATCATGAAGCTTAAGATTGAAATGCTTAGCAGCTTTGTTTTGGTCAATGAGACAACCAAACTCATCAAGCTTTGATTTGTCTTTCCCAAATATTGACACAGCTTGAGCTAAACACCCAAGTGGTCCTGTGTTGTGTATCCAAAAGTTTCTTGCCCCTTGTACATATAATCTCTAGAAAATTCAAATAAAAAAGAAAATATCACTCGGAATTAGGGCTGAGCAAAAAACCGAAACCCGAACTAGATTCGAACAGAACAAATTACTCGTAAAAATTCGAACGGTTCTTATTTCTATGGAACCGAGAAGACCGACCCACACCGAACAAGTAGTCGAAAAATCGAGAATTATATGCTAATTATAATTATAACCCTTATTTACCTTTAAATTAAATAAATTTCATTTTTTCACTAATATTTCAGATAAATTCATATATTTTCGGTAAAAAGTAATCGAACTAAACCGAATCCGGACCAACTGGAGTTTTTAGAAACAAACCCGATTCCAAACCAAATTATAAAATTATATAAACAATTCATATTTATATGGAACCGAATAACCGAAACTTAAATAATCCGAACCAAACCGACCCGTAAATCCAAAGACCCTCAAAATTATTATATGAATATGTATAAATATTCTTCCTTTAACAATGTTATTTAACTAGTTGAATTAATAATTTCAAGATTAATAAAAAATACTAACCTTTATTTCATTTTGAAATAAATCTAAGATTATAGGAATCAAACCAAAAACTTGATCTAATGTATTGGTGAAAAATGCTCCGGCAAGATCATTTTGTCCGATATCAAACATATATAATCCATTATAGAAATCATATTCTGATGGTAAGTATTTTTCAAGAGATTTATCTGAGAAAAAAGAATATAAAAAATGCATTAGCAAATTATTCAAATAAGTTTATATGAATATTGGAAATATTTTGTTTTTATTATCTTTAGCACAACCTTGTTGTATCAAAAGAATTGCTTTGGATTTAAAGGTGATGAATTGAGAAACTTGAACACCAAAATCAAAGGGACTAATGGCTGCAGCATTTGCCTTCTGAATTGTCGAACCGCCGGCCGCGAAGTTGCAGCCTCTCCGGTAACTTAGCCGGCTTACGGAATCCAAATATGGTCTCAAATAAGACCTATTAGTTGCTTCCACTACAAGAAAAAAGAAAATCTATTTTTAGAAACTTTTTTACGAGCAAAATGAGTCATACGATATAGTGCATACTACTATAAAAAATGATATAGCCTTATTTTAGCCACGTTTTTTTCGTGATTTTACGTTCTGTATTTAGGACCGGCCCATAAATTTTGAAGATCGCAATCCGCAAAGAGAATATAGGTCGATTTTACATGCGTTTTAAAAATCTTTCTTAAAATTGAGCCGCTTTTAGTATTAATTTTTTTTCCAAGAAATGGGCCGCAAGCTTATAATTGTCATGCAAGGCCGACCCGGTATATAACCATTATTTTTCGTGATATAACCATTTCATTTTGTAGCTAATTGTAGCCAAATTATCGGCTATAACCACGAGTAGCCACAAAATAAAATAGATACATATAGTATAGCCACATTAAGAAATAGCGACGAAATGAGTCGTGGCTATATCAATTTAAATGAGTCACACAATATAGTGCATGCGTATTTTAAATTAATCATGCAAAAAGAATCATGAAAACTGAAAAAAAATGATAGATATGTATTAGTTTTACTTAAGTAATCGACGATGAGACGTCCATTACAAAATCTTCCGGAAGATGGAGGTTGGAAGTAAGTTTGGCCATATGAAGGTGAGAGAAGGAATCCGAGACCGGAGCTAAGTTCTCCGGTGTCGGAGTTAGAGTCTCCGAAGTTAAATATCGCCGGAAAATTATCATAAATTGATAAAGAAACGGTGAGAGGAGGCAAAGTATAAGAGAATATGGCTACAAATAATATTGTTGAAAGAGTGTTAAAAAGAGTTTTCATGACTTTGAAATGTTTTTTTTTTTGGATACACAAATGTATTTTTTTTGTTTTCTCATTCATGCATTTATATACACCCTCTATATATACTCGTATACATTACATTATAACATTATACTTTGTATTATATTTTTTTCCACACGTCTTTGTATTATATAGATAAATGTGTAGTTGGTTGAAATATATTTTATCTACATTATAATAAGAAAATGTGAGAATTAAGATTGCTTATGAAAATGGAAAGAAACAATATATACACGTAGGGGTCGTGACACAAGTTTTTAACAGTATATGATGTTAATCAATGTTAATGAAATTATAAAAAAAAAACAAATCAAATATGGTGTCCTATATTTCTTGTTATATAACTAATTCAATTATAACATATACATGTCGATAGTAGTAGATATATATAATTGATATAATTGCGTGTGTAATTGGAATTATTTGATATCTAGACATAATGTGACATTATTCTATATGAAAGTGTGAAATGGAATGTGAATTAGAATTATAGAAAGAAACAAAATGATTAGGTTTTGCTTGACACCATTTTTTGACCACTTTATTGTGTAAAACTACTATAAACAAACTATATATCGATCGTGTTCTATATCGTTATGGCATAATACAATAACTATAACTATACAACTCGTTGTACATGTTAGTATTAGCAAGTATTAAATTGATTGTCTAGCTGTTTTTGTTTGATATGATATTTAAAATTTCTGATTAGAAAAGAAATCAAATTTTGTTTATTGAGAAATTAAAAGCTTTCTAAACAAATAGGAAACTTAATTCTTGTTTTTTTGTTTGCTCTTACTTTTCAAAGTTTCTCTAGAGATAAAATTCATGATTGACACACTATTTATATCGGTAACAAAATGACTTGATTGATCGTGCTACATTTTGCATAAGATCATTTTTTATTTGGACCTTTTATCATTGGAAAGTCAAATCTATTTCATTTGTTACTATCATAAGAATGAGAGAAAAATGTCACAAAGACTTTGGTCATTTGCATATGGATGCAAAGAAAAGTATGGATTTAGTTAGAGCATCATTATCCCAACAACTCTATATGGGTTGTTTAATTTTTTTTTTCTGATTTAAAAAGAAAATTAAAAAAGAAACTAATCGCGGACCGCCACGTATCAGTGGGGCCCGCAAACAGTGCAAAAATTTCACGAGAATCGGTTCTTGTTTTGGCCTCGCAAGAAACGGTTTCTTTTTTATATGTGAGACCCATGCAATATTTAAATTAAACAAAAATTAAGAAACCGGGTTAAGAATCCCATTAATCATACTCTTAAGGTTTACAAAGACTATATCATACGTTAGGGCTATTAGGTCCACTAAGCCTACTTAGTGCACTAAGCTCACTAGACCCATTACACCTTAAGATCCCTTACTAGGCTTTAAACCCCCACACACAAATTTTGACAGTGTAAATTAATATCTCGATAGATAAATTATCCGACTCTAAATTGAATCTTTTCTTTTCTCCTAATAACTCGGTTTGTGTAGCTCAACCCTATTTCTCATTCAATCGTATTCAATCGTATTTGCTCGTCTCCTAGTTAGTTTTATTTGTTTAGATCATGTCTTGCTTTTATAATAGCTTTCACCTTGTTCTTTAGGATGTTTTGTTGTATTTATCCGCTTTGATTCCGGAGGTTTTTACTTTTAATCTCGTCGGCTTCGTGCTCCAGAAAAGTTAATACCTTCGTCGGCCTAGTATTGTACCTCTATGTAATTCCGATTTATAATAAAATTGTATTTTAGAAGAAAAAAATTAATTTTTTTTTCATCCTCCAAACTGAGTCTTTGACCCATACAATTTCTCTATAAATTAATAATTCTAAAAATTAATAAAATATTTTTGTCCTGTATGAATTTAGAGTGGTTTTATTGTATTAGCAAAAAATTATTGCTTAATTAATATATTATTTGTTGTTAGTAAAAGCTTTCCATAATTAAGTATAAACCACCCAGATAAATTATTATAAGTTATTTTTTTTATAAAAGTCTGTAAACCACTAACATTAATTACTAAGAAATACATAGAAAGTCATTCTTTCTAGAACAAGAAATATCTAAAAAAAGAAAAATTTAAAAAGAAAATTGATTTGAGCATTTTTTTAACACAACTTGGTATCTTTTGCATTTTTACTAACTTCCAAGGCCCCAAAAAAAGAAAGAAAAAAAATTGATATGTGTGCAAGTGTTCTGTCTAAATTCTTGTCCTTTTTCTCAACTTGGGATATGATCATATCCCACACTTTACTTACACAAATTGATCACACAAGTGAGTGATCACATAGACAAAGATTCTGTGAGTTCTGTGTTAGTACTTTTGATCATCAATGGCAGAACCAGTAGTGATTCACTCATGGTCTGCTCCAAGATCTCTTAGCACTAGCCTCATGTACTCTTTTGCTCAGGTACCTATTTTTCTTTTGAGTGTTAGCTCTAAAGATCATGATTCTTATGCTTTTGTTTGTTATTTTCTTTTGTTGTAATCGATGATGTTGTGTGGATAATGTTTTAGAGAGATGACATTGAAGTTATGGATGAGCCATTGTATGCAACATTTCTTAAAACTACAAGTGTTGATAGGCCTTATAGAGATGAAGTTCTAACCAAAATGGTATGTGTTATATATATATATAGTAACTCATTAGAAATTTTGTTAATTTTTCGAAAATAAGTTTAATTTGCCATCTTGTTTTGATTAGGAATGTAATGGAGATAAGGTTGTGAAAGAGATTATATATGGTTTAGGATCGAAGAAGTATCGATACTGTAAGGTGTAATCTATGATTCTTTGTTTTAAAAGCTTCAAGAATCATGTTCTCAAGCTTCAAGAATCATGTTCTTCTTGTTATTTCTCATGAATAGCATATATCGAAACAACGGATTTTCGGATTGCCAAGTGAGCTAATGAGTAAAGGAAAACATTTCATATTGATTCGCAATCCTCTTAACATTTTGGTTAGCTTTCTGATTCGAATGTTCTTGTTTAAGATCTCATCTTTTGGTTAATGAACTTTCATCTAATGTCTTTCTCTGTTTTGTCCTTTTTTTGTAGCCTTCTTTTGAGAAAGTACATCCTCCATCGTTTCTCGAATTAGGCTTAGGGGAATTAGTTTCGATATATAGTGATCTTTGTCAAATGGGAACATCGCCGGCAGTCATTGATGCGGATGAGCTTCAACGAAATCCCGAGGTTTTGTTTCTATAATATGTTCATAAAATGTCACAAAGATTTCATTTTCTCTTATGGTTTAGTTCTTATATGTATAAACAGACCACATTACGCGGTCTTTGTGATGATTTGGAGATTCCATTTCAATCCTCTATGCTTAAGTAAGTTCCTCTACTTGCTTTCTTTTTCGGTTTTACGAATGTTAAAGATAACAATTTCTCTTTATGTTTTCTTGAGGTGGGAGGCTGGTCCTAGACCAGAAGATGGAGTATGGGCACCATGGTGGTACAAAAGTGTACACGAATCAACGGGGTTTTCATCTCCAAAGAAGTATCCTCGGGTAAAACTCTCTGCCTTGTTGCGGTTAATGAATGATTCTAAATTCAAATCTAAGATGTGTTTAGTACTTTTTTGTATCTTATAGACATTCCCTTTGTCGCATTACGATCTATTGGAGCAATGTCTACCGCTTTACAACGTTCTTAAGAGCAAGATGAAACATAGATCCTCCCTATTGAGTAGTCCTTTGCCTCCTCCTAGTCTTCCAGTTCCCGAAAATACGAAACTTCTTGCGTGGGTTGGCGATGAGATTCTTCCTAGAGAGATGGCAAAGGTGCTTGAAAATGCATAGACAAACTTATTGTGATTTGGAATTTGGAACACTCATTATGTTCTGTTTTCTTGTTTAAGGTTTCTGTTTTTGACTCGGTTGTACAAGGCGGTGACTCGGTATGGGAAGGACTTAGGATTTACAAGGGGAAGATATTCAAGCTTGAAGAACATCTAGACCGGTAAATACATTCGAATTCATAAAACCAAGAAGCAAGAAACAGAGTATTTTCTAAGCAATCTTTGTTTGTTGACATGTTTGATTAGGTTGTTTGATTCAGCTAAAGCTCTAGCTTTCGACAATGTTCCAGCGCGTGAAGAGGTAACAATCATCAGGTTGTTAGAGCTAAGTTTTCTTCTATTGAAACGCGGTATCATGGAAGCTTTGTTGTGGCAAAAATGTATAGATAAAGGAAGCAATCTTCAGAACTCTTATAACAAATGGTATGTTTGACAATACACATATCAGGTTGTCTTTAACTCGAGGCAAAAAGGTATTAAATTTACCTCAAGTTTCTTCGAAATCGGTTAGAGAAAACTTATGTTCTCCTTTTGATCATTACTCTAAAGAAGATTGTATATACTTTCTAGGTGACTTCTGGAATGAGTCCTGCGTTTAATCGATATGGATGTACTCTTATTGGTAAACTAACAACCGATATCGAAAAATGATTACTTTGTGGTTGGATTTACCCGAAAATTTAGTCTTTGCTCTTTCGGATAATGCAGTGCTTGCGGAATGGAAACCTCCGGTTTATGATAATGATGGTGGAATTGTGCTAGTAACTGCAACCACACGCCGCAATTCGCCTAATGTATGAATTTGATTAGCTTTTGACAAATTCTTTCTTGTTGAATTCTCAAGTTCTTTCTTGTTTTTTTCTTCAGAATTTGGACTCCAAGATTCACCATAACAACCTTCTCAATAACATACTAGCAAAGGTACTATCTTCAAAAACAAGAAAGTTCAAGAATTGACATTGTTATGTTACATTACTTTTCTTTGAAATGGAAACAAAACTAGATTGAAAGTAACAATGCTAATGCCGCGGATGCCATTATGCTTGACAAGGATGGTTTTGTATCCGAAACCAATGCAACCAACATTGTAAGTAAGCCTTTGAATGATTCATTCATTCATTAACCGGTTTTCGTATTGAATTTTGATAGATGTTAACATGTTTGTATTTTGTAATACATATAGTTCATGGTGAAGAAAGGTCATGTTCTTACTCCTCATGCAGATTATTGTCTCCCTGGCATAACTAGAGCTACTGTAAGAGAATGAGATTCACTTTCCTTCTTATTGATAATTTATAATCAAACCATTTATTTCATCAATCTTTAAAGGTCATGGAGCTTGTGGTGAAAGAGAACTTCATCTTACAAGAAAGAAGAATCAGTCTTTCCGAATTTCATACGGCTGATGAGGTTTTTTCCGGCTTCGAATCGAATGAACATTGTGCCTCTCCCTTTCTTTATAGCAAATCTAACAATGTCTTTGTGTTTTTAAGGTATGGACAACAGGAACTATGGGAGAATTAAGCCCGGTAATTAGCTTGCGGATAATTTTCTTTTTTTTTCCATCGAAACCCTTTTTCAGTAATAAAGCGGTAAAAGTATCTCCTCTAGAGAGAAACCATCGTTCAGTCCTATATATATCGATTTTGTTTAAGTTTAACTTATAGCTAAAGTTTATGATTTAGAGGATCTTTACTTAACCTTTGAACTAGAAAAATCTAAATCTTACTTAAAACATTTAAAAGATTCATATCTTTAATCACATTCTAATGCTCTTTTTGTTTATAGGTTGTGAAAATTGATGGACGTATGATAGGTGATGGTGAAGTTGGACCCGTAACAAGAACAATGCAAAAGGCTTACAAGAAACTCACGGAGGATTTAGGTGTGCCTATACCAACATACCAAGATCAATGAAACTTACAAAACAAAACACAAGAGGTAATCAAAAAGTTGCTTATAATATGCATCTATATCAAAGATTTGGTTATGATCTTAAATAATAAGCTTAGAAAATGCCCACACGGGGGTGGTATAGTGGCAGAAGAGATCTGTGAATGGATTAAGTCCCTCCCCTCATGGTTCGATTCTCCCTGGAAACAAAGTTACAATCGTGTGGGAAGTCTGGGTTTGAGCTTCGGCCCAAACAGTTTACCTGGTAGTCCGGTAACAGGCGATCCGGCTACCCCCGGCATTAGTCGGTTGGACATCCCAAACTCAGGTCAGGCAGTGTGGTATCCAGTCCACTCTGTAGCACAAAGTGCGTTCCTACCTGGGGCCTGATCGGATAGCCGATGGGTTATCAAAAAGAAAAAGCTTAGAAAATGGAAAGAGTAGATTAAAGCATGTTCAACTTTCACATGATTATGAGCTTTATAATCTTTTTATTTAAGATGATTTCAACAACACGAGTAGAAACACATGATTCAAGTTGCTTTTGTTTTCAGGTTGATGTTTTGAGACTTGGTCAATATGCAATGTTAAATCAAAAGTCAGCTTCTCTTGTTTGACATAACGTTAGAAGTATGACCATAAAATATAAGCCACCACAACGTATCAAGCGTTGATTATTTTTCTTCTATCAAGAAATGAGTTTATTGTAATTTGTCGACCAATGTTTTGTTTGCTCAAGTGTTGTTTTGTGTGAACCGAATAAGTTTATAAAAAAAAAAACATTTCAACTAGCTTTTTATTTGTTTGGTTTTTGTTGGGTAATTATAAGAGATGTCTAAAAAAAATAACCATTAGTTAAACTTTAAATCCCTCCAATTAATTTTACATTTTTATCCATCTTTTTTTTTCCGTTTGGGTAGGGGGTAAATTATAAATTTACCCCGTTATTATATTAATATTTTGTAGCATTCTAAAATTTAATTTTGAATTTTATTGGGCATTGCCCACATTCATCATTTTTTGTTCAACTATTTGCGTTGATTATTTTTCTTCTATAAAAAAAAATGAGTTCATTGTTATTTGTCGACCAATATATATATTACTAGATGACCTACTGCACATGTGCGGGAAAAAAATTAAAATATATTTATATAATAATATAATTTATTTTATTTTTATGTATTTTAATAATGAAATATATTTCTGCTTACTAATAATAAAATTTAAATCTTTTGATATTTTGTTTAGATAATATAAATTATTTATTTAGATATTATCAAATTTTTCGAGTATAAAAATTGACTTAAATATGAAAATTGCCGTTAATTTAGTTGGTTATCTTTTCTTATTTTAGATGATAGATCATTTGAGTATTATGGTTTTAGATAAAGAGAAATATAGTCTATCATTGTGGTTGAGTTAGTATTTTTTTTTTTAAAAAAACATAGAGCTTAGTTGTTTTTGTGAATAATCTAGAGTTTTTGTCTTGATGACATTTATTAATACACATTTTGGGATGAGAGAAACATTATTGTATTAATTAATTCTTTTAAATTGTAAAACATTATTATTGTTGAAATATTCCATAAGATTTTCTTTTTGATGAGATTTGTTTGGTTATAAAATAGTTTGAAAATTTTGACCAATGAAATTATAACAATTTAATGTTGAAACTTTAAAAAGTTGACACATAAGCATATTTTACTTAAACTATTTCTCAATTAATATATAGGAGATTTGCTAAAGTGTTGTTTTGTGTGAACCGAATAAATTTTATATAAAAAAAAAACATTCCATTTATAGTATTTTTATTTGTTTGTTTTTCTTATTAAACTATTTGCATTGTTTGAGATATAAATAGGGGCTCATGATCCAACCAAAAAAGAATTTAATAAAGACATAACTTGCCAATGGTCTACAAATTTTCGAACCCGATGCTTTAGGAGCTTTGTCGTCTCTTTGAATTTCTTGTAAGTACTTGAGTGGCAAAGTAGTTTTTTTTTGGTTTTTATTATTAAAAGTCTTGTGTTAATAAATCTAAATGGAATAAAATATTTTATTAGTAAACATCCAAATCATTTATGAAAACGAGTAATCATTTTGAGCATATATAAAAGAGATTCTTGATAATAAAAGTTTAAACTTTAGCATCAAGCCAAAAAGTCCTTTCTGTAAACATCTAGTGAAGTCTAAAATGATATAAAGAAATTTAGCATATCGTTTTTAAACTAGAAAACACAAATCAAGAAGCTGTCCAAAATGCTATTCAAACATATAGTACTACTTTACTCGTGTCTTTTAATTTTTTTTCTTATGTAATATTACACATCAAGCCTGAAAAATATATAAACTAAACATCCAAAACCATGTAATTACCAAAGAAAAATAAAAATTTAAACCAAAACTAAGGGGATTAGTGGGAGTTGAATTTCACAAAGTTAATTGATTTTAAAAGTTGAAAAATTTATTAAATATGTAAAGAGTTTTGTGCCTTAGTAAAATCAATCAAAAATTTTTAGTTGTAAAGATTTTAAGAATCCAAAATATATATGGAGTATTTCGAAAATTGTATTCAATGATTTATTTTGTTGAGAATCCATGTTCTAATAACACTAGATTTTAATTGAATAATAAAATCAACGAAAATCAAACTTTTTGAATAACAATAGATTTCGAGTGGATATTTAAAATCATCAAACCAATAACAATAGATTTTATCAAGAACGTTATAATACATAAACTAATAACAATGTATTCTCAAAATTTTAACAATCCTCAAAAATACAACTACGATAACCCTTCTAAAAGGAAAAAAAATGGAAACATCTATATTCCACATAACATTACCAATTAGATAAAGGTTTCCATTTTAAAAAATTGCACAAAAAAATGTGCAAATTTCACATACTTAAGAAGGATGTTGCCCTCAAAAAAAATAGCAATTCACTTACCATAAAATAGAAACTTAAAAAGTATGTTAGGGTTAAAAATAGAAATGACCTAACGTAAATGTCACGCCGATATTAAATAGGGGGAAAAAAATTCACCTTAAGAGCTGACTCCATTGCTGACGTCACTACAACTCGTTTCTTTTTCTTCTTTCTCTCCTTCAAATCTCTCTTTCTACGCTATAAACTCACTTTCTTCTTCTTCTTCTTTCTTCAATAAACATTCACACACACACACACACAAATATTAAAAATTGAAACTTTAAAGAATCATGAGAAGCCCTGATCACACGAATCACCTTATGGCTTTTTCCGGCTATTTACCGATCATTTTCTTGCTTTTATCGGCGGATCTTGCGGCGGGTCAATCACAGTCCGGTCCAAGAAACGAACCGTATGACTACGGTAGGTTAAGTCCAGCTATGGCCGTGATCGTCGTGATCTTGATCGCTGCTCTGTTTTTCATGGGCTTCTTCTCCATCTACTTCCGCCACTGCTCCGGCGTCCCCGACGCCGGAGTTTCTCCAGCCGGCGGAGCTAGATCCACAGCCACCGCGGCGGCGCGTGGTCTCGAAGCTTCCGTGGTTGACACGTTTCCGACGTTTGTATACTCAGAGGTCAAAACGCAGAAACTTGGCAAAGGAGAACTCGAGTGTGCGATTTGTCTAAACGAATTCGAAGACGACGAAACGCTGCGTTTGCTTCCGAAATGCGATCACGTTTTTCACCCTCACTGCATCGGTGCTTGGCTTGAAGCTCATGTGACTTGCCCTGTTTGTAGAGCGAATCTCGCTGAACCGGCGGTGACGGAAGGAGAATCGGTCGAACCGGAAAGAACCGAACCGGATCTTGAATTGCAAGAAGTTCTGGTTAATACTGAACCGGTCGTTATTCCTCCTGTACCGGAAGAATCTGCGACTGCGAGTGAGATTGATTCGAGGAGGTTACCGGGAGTACCGGTTGATTTTAAAAGAGTAAAATTCCCGAGATCGCATACGACCGGACATTCGGTGGTTCAACCGGGAGAATGTACCGAGCGGTTTACTCTTCGGTTACCGGAAGATGTAAGGAAGAAAGTAATAGCGGATTGGAAAATGAACCGGTCTAATAGTCTTTTGGTTCTTCCTAGAGGAGGAAGTTCAAGAAATGGTAAACCGATAGACCGGTCAAGGGCTCGGTCCGACCGGTGGTTATTCCGTAAAACGCCTTCTTTCCTTTGGAGGAGTAGAGATGACGGTTCGATTCGGTTAGGTAAAACCGGTAGTATTCGAGCAGGTGATTCGGTACGGTCGGACCGGTGGGCTTTCCTTAGAAACCCATCCTCCTTGTGGAGGAACTCGTCGGTACATGTGCCGGGAGGAGTCAATAAAGACGGCGAAGGAACTTCGGTTAAATCGACCGGTACGGGTGGGTCAACAAGCGGTTCGGATAGATTACCGGTTTAGTTGACTTTTATTTTAGCCGTTATCTTTTACATTTTTTTTGTCTTGCTTTGTATTGTTCATAAACACTTATCACATTTTTCCTTATTCTTTTTTAATTATTCATATTTTATATTGCCAAATTTTCTGTAATAATAACGTACATGTAAAGTCAAATCTGAAAAAAGAGATTCACTTTTGAAAATATTGTATAGAAAACTTTTATTAAAATAAGAAGAAAACAAACAATAAACAATTGATAATGGTGAGGTATGGTGTGGTGCAGGTAGGTTTCTTCAAATATTCGTCGACAAAGAATACAGCTTATCTACGATAAAATTATACGAATAGAATATTAATATTAGTGGTTGCTTTGAAAAGAATATATAGCCATCTCTTAGTTTTACATCCTAGAAGAGTTTTGATTGTTTTTGTCGTTTTGACGGTTTTTGTCGTTTTCATGCTAAAGACGGCTGTCATCGTTCTTCGTTAGGTTTGTACGGATGAATTTATTCTAAGTATCGTCGAGAAATTAGAGTTCGTGTCTTAAAGCATCGTCGGAAAACTAGTTTGTACTCTTTGAAATCGTCGGAGATCCTATGCGCTTCAACGTAGTTTTTGCGTTCGTATTTCGTTGTTGTTTAGTTTTTATTTGATTAATCCGCTGCTAGCTTTTTTTTTTTATACTTCTGTCAAAAACAAAAAAATGTTAATAAATTTTAGCATTTAAACAAAAAAAAGATATAATTAAAAAATTTAATGAATGTTCGCTTTGTGATTGGTTTATAGAATATGATTCATTAGGAGATTCATTCTTCGTAAAAATATGGATAAATGTTTATTTAATTACGATTTATAATAAGATTATTTTCTTGGACGATGATTAGTAAGGTGTTGTAATATTTTTCATGCAAGTGTTGATTAGTTAATAACGTTAGTTATTGACCGCCACTAGGTCTCCGGTCAGATCACGGATCTAATTGCCTTTGAACTATAATCGTTAGTCAATTTCCATCTAGATGGATGTAATAAATATTAATAAAATAGTTAATACTACTATATAATAATGATATGTTTCACATGTTATCTATAGGCAACACAAACAAATCATGAGCTTACAATAAATTAGGTTTAGTTGCCACCACCGCCCATTAATTCACTAGTTAGGTGTATAATGTGTCTAGATTATTCTATAGTTTATAGACGACAAGAATAGTTATATATATACCTAATTACAATTAATTAATGTTGTTGACAAAAAACACATTTTGTACACTGTCACACAAGTTGCCTATGAGAGTTTTAAAGTCTATCACAAAAAAATAATTATCCTTGTTGAAGCATTTTCTTCTATGTACATATGTTAAATTGTTCTACTCCTTCTGTAGCAAATTAGTTGATAATGTTTTCGGATAAAAAGCTGTATCAAATTAGCTGATATTTTCAATTTTCGATGGAAATTAGTTAGATTTTTTTGTTACATTTAACTATTTATATTTTGCATAGTTTATACACTCTCCGTTTCATAAATAATGACATTTTAAAGTTTTTGTTTTAGAAAAATGCCGTTTTACATTTTTCCCTTTAAATATTTAGTAAAAAATCATTTACATTAATTAATTATATATTAAATAAAGGTATTTTAGTTTTTTTTTAAAAAAAAATGTGTAGAATTTTTCAAAATGTTACTTTTAACCGAAAAATTATTTTCATAGTATATGGGCATCGTATTAACGAGTGATTTAATAAAATTACATATTTCACCTAAACAAATGGACTAACCTCTATAAAGTTTATATTTTATGTAGAAACGAGAACAACTAAGGTCTCAAACCTCTTTAATCTTCAACATATGCCAGTATTAGATTCATCTATGCATTAAAACTAAAATATCAAAAATTAATAATTTATCTTAAAATATGTATGTTAACCCCTACAAAAGATCCATTTTTCGATAAATGATATATATATATATATATGTTGCATCACTAAGTTTCGCCTCTTTAATGTTGTGTAAAAAATAACTAACCACATTCTAAATTTCTTTTAATGTATGCTAAACTTATTTTCATAGAATATGAGCATTGTATTAACGAGTGATTTAATAAAACTACACATTTCACCTAAATCAATGGACAAATCTCTATAAATTTATATTTTATTAACAACTAAGGTTCCAAACCTCTTTGATTTTCAACCTATGTCAGTATTAGATGCAACTATGCATTAAAAATATCATATTTTTCTAATTTAACTTAAAATATGTGGGTTAACCCCTACGAAAAGATCCATTTTTTCCAAAAATGAGATATATATGTTGCATCACTAAGTTTAGCCTCTTTAATATTGTGTAAAAAATAACTAACCACATTCTAAATTTCTTTTAATGTATGCATAAATTATTTTCATAGTATATGGACATCGTATTAACGAGTGAATTAATAAAATTACATATTTCACCTAAACAAATGGATTAACCTCTATAAAATTTATATTTTATGTAGAAACAAGAACAACTAAGGTCCCAAGCGTCTTTAATCTTCAATCTATGCCAGTATTAGATGCATTTATGCATTAAAACAAAAATGTCATATTTTTTATTTATTTTTTTAAAATATGTGGGTTAATCCATACGAAAATATCCATTTTTTCCCGAAAAATGAGATGTATGTGTTGCATCACTAAGTTTAGCCTCTTTAATGTTGTATACAAAAAACCTAACCCCATTCTAAATTTCTTTTAATATATGCTAAACTTATTTTCATAGTATATGGGCATCGTATGAACGAGTAATTTTTTATAAAACTACATATTACACCTAAATCAATGGACTAACCTCTATAAAATTTATATTTTATGTAGAAACGAAAACAACTAAGGTCCCAAACATCTTTAATCTTCAACATATGTCAGTATTAAATGCTTCTATGAATCAAAACAAAATATCATATTTTTATTTTTTTAAAAATATATGGGTTAACCCCTATGAAAAAGTCCATTTTTTTCCGAAAAATGAGATGTATGTGTTGCATCACTAAGTTTAGCCTCTTTAATGTTGTGTAAAAAATACCTAACCACATTCTAAATTTTTTTTAATGTATGCTAAACTTATTCTCATAGTATATGGAATCATATTAACGAGTGAATTAATAAAACTACATATTTCACCTAAATTAATAGACTAACCTCTACAAAATTTGTATTTTATGTAGAAACGAGAACAACTAAGGTCCCAAACATCTTTAATCTTCAGCATATGTCAGTATTAAATGCATCTATGCATTAAAACAAAAATATCATATTAAAATATGTGGGTTAACCCCTACGAAAAAGTCCATTTTTTTCGAAAAATGAGATGTATGTGTTGCATCACTAAGTTTAGACTCTTTAATGTTGTGTAAAAAATACCTAACCACATTCTAAATTTCTTTTAATGTATGCTAAACTTATTATCATAGTATATGGGCATCGTATTAACAAGTGAAGTAATAAAACTACATATTTCACCTAAATCAATGGACTAACCTCTATAAAATTTATATTTTCTATAGAAACGGGAAAAACCAAGGTCCCAAACGTCTTTAATCTTGAACATATGTCAGCATTATATGCATCTATGCATTAAAACAAAAATATCATATTTTTAAATTTTTCCTAAAATATGTAGGTTAACCCATAAGAAAATATAGAATTTCTTGATAAATGCTCTATATACTGAAGTTTATACTCTTTAGTGTTGTTAAGTCATTTCTAACCATATTCTACATTTATATTAATATATGCTAAACATTCTTTCATGGTAAATGAACATCATTTCTATTTTTTTAACAATTAATTTTTTAAAACTTCATATACAGCCTAAATAGTGGAGTAACCGATATAAAATCTCTATTATCTAAAGAAACAGAGACAACAAATATTCCAAACCTCTTTGACCATCATCCTATGTAAGTAAACGATGCAACTATGCATTAAAATAACATTTTCATTTTTTTGAATTTTTCTCAAAATCAGTGGGTTAACTCCTACGAAAATATAGAGTTATTTTTGGTAAAAGCTCTATAAACTGAAGTTTATACTCTTTATTGTTTTTTAAAAATTTCTAACCACATTCTACATATATATTAAAGTATTCTAAACTTTCTTTCAAGGTACATAGACATCGCTTCTATTTGTTTATCAATTAGTTTCATAAAACTTCATATACGACCTAAATAAGTGGACTAATCAATATAAAATATCTATTATCTAAAGAAACGGAAACAAAAAATGTTCCAAACCTCTTTGACAATCATCCTATGTAAGTGAACGATGCAACTATGCAATAAAACAAGATTGCCATTTTTTGAATTTTTCTCAAAATCNTGTGTTGTTTAAAAATTTCTAACCACATTTTACATATATATTAATGTATTCTAAAATTTCTTTCATGGTACATAGACATCGTTTTAGTTTTTTATCAACTAATTTCTTAAAACATCATATAAGGCCTCAATAAGTGGAGTAACCGATATAAAATCTCTATTATCTAAAGAAACGGAGACAAAAAATGATCCAAACTTCTTTAACCATCATCCTATGTAAGTGAACGATGCAACTATGCATTAAAACATGATTTTCATATTTTTAGAATTTTTCTCAAAATCAGTGGGTTAACACCTACGAAAATATAGAGTTGTTTGGTAAATGCTATATAAACTGAAGTTTAAACTCTTTAGTGTTTATTAAAAATTTATAACCATATTTTACATATATACTAATGTATTCTAAACTTTATTTCATGGTAAATAGACATCGTTTCTGTTTTTTTATCAATTAATTTCTTAAAACTTCATATAAAGCCTAAATAAGTGGAGTAACCGATATAAAATCTCTACTATCTAAAGAAACGGATGCAACTATGCATTAAAACAAGACTTTCTTATTTTTTGAATTTTTCTCAAATTCAGTGGATTAACAACTACGAAAATATAGAGTTTTTAGGTAATTGCTCTATAAACTGAAGTTTACACTGTTTTGTGTTTTTTAAAAATTTCTAACCACATTCTACATATATATTAATGTATTCTAAACTTTCTTTCATGGTACATAGACATCGTTTCTGTTTTTTATTAATTAATTTCTTATAACTTCATATAAGGTCTAAATAAGTAGAGTAACTGATATAAAATCTCAATTATCTAAAGAAACAGAGAAAACAAATGTTCCAAACCTCTTTAAGCATCATCCTATGTAAGTGAAAGATGCAACTATGCATTAAAATAAAATTTTCTTTGTTTTTGAATTTTTCTCAAAATCAGTGGGTTAACCCCTACGAAATATAAAGTTTTTTTTGTAAATGCTTAATAAACATAAGTTTACACTCTTTAGTGTTTTTTTAAATTTTCTAAACATATTCTGCATATATATTAATGTATTTGAAACTTTCTTTCATGGTACATGGGCATCGTTTCTACTTTTTTATCAATTAATTTCTTAGAACTTCATATACGGCCTAAATAAGTGGAGTAACCGATATAAAATCTATATTATCTAAAGAAACGAAGATAACAAATGTTCCAAACTTCTTTGACAATCATCCTATGTTAATGGACGATGCAACTATGCACTAAAACAAGATTTCATTTTTTTTGAATATTTCTCAAAATCAGTGGGGTAACACCTACGGAAATATAGAGTTTTTAGGTAATTTCTCTATAAACTGAAGTTTACACTCTTTTGTGTTTTTTAAAAATTTCTAACCACATTCTACATATATATTAATGTATTCTAAACTTTCTTTCATGGTACATAGACATCGTTTCTGGTTTTTTATCAACTAATTTCTTAAAACTTCATATAAGGCCTAAATAAGTGGAGTAACCGATATAAAATCTCTATTATCTAAAGAAACGGAAACAACAAATGTTCCAAACTTCTTTGACCATCATCATATGTAAGTGAACGATGCAACTAAGCATTAAAACAAGATTTTCATATTCTTTTAATCTTTCTCAAAATCAGTGGGTTAACACCTACGAAAATATAGAGTTTTTTGGTAAATGCTATATAAACTGAAGTTTACACTCTTTAGTCTTTTTTAAAAATTTCTAAACATATTTTGCATATATATTAATGTATTTTAAACTTTCTTTCATGGTACACGGGCATCGTTTCTATTTTTTATCAATTAATTTCTTAGAACTTCATATACGGCCTAAGTAAGTGGAGTAACTGATAAAAAATCTCTTTATCTAAATAAACAGAGATAACAAATGTTCCAAACCTCTTTGAGAATCATCCTATGTAAGTGAACGATGCAACTATGAACTAAAACAAGATTTTCATATTTTTTGAATTTTTCTCAAAATCAGTGGATTAACACCTACAGAAATAGAGTTTTTAGGTAATTTCTCTATAACTGAAGTTTACACTCTTTAGTGTTTTTTAAAAATTTCTAACAACATTCTACATATATATTAATGTATTCTAAACTTTCTTTCATGGTACATAGACATCGAATCTGTTTTTTTATCAATTAATTTCTAAAAACTTCATATAAGACCTAAATAAGTGGAGTAACCGATATAAAATCTCTATTATCTAAAGAAACGGAGACATTAAATGCTCCAAACTTCTTTGACCATCATCCTATGTAAGTGAACGATGCAACTATGCATTAAAATAAGATTTTCATATTTTTTAATTTTTCTCAAAATGAGTGGGTTAACACCTACGAAAATATAGAGTTTTTTGGTAAATGCTCTATAAACTGAAGTTTACACTCTTTAGTGTTTTTTAAAAATTCCTGAACATATACTGCAAATATATTAATGTATTTGAAACTTTGTTTCATGGTACATGAGCATCGTTTCTATTTTTAATCAATTAATTTCGTAGAACTTCATATACGACCTAAATAAGTGGAGTAATCGATATAAAATCTCTATTATCTAAAGAAACGAAGACAACAAATGTTCTAAACTATGCATTAAAATGAGATTTTCATATTTTTTTTAAATTTTCTCAAAATCAGTGGGTTAACACCTATGGAAATAGAGTTTTTTTTGGTAAATGCTCTATAAACTGAAGTTTACACTCTTTAGTGTTTTTTAAAAATTTCTAAACATATTCTGCATATATACTAATGTATTTGAAACTTTCTTTCATGGTACATGGGGATCGTTTCTATTTTTTTATCAATTAATTTCCTAGAACTTCATATACGGCCTTAATAAGTGGAGTAATCGATATAAAATCTCTATTATCTAAAGAAACGGAGATAACAAATGTTCCAAACTTCTTTGAAAATCATCCTATGTAAGTGAACGATGCAACTATGCACCAAAACATGATTTTCATTTTTTTTGAATTTTTCTCAAAATCAGTGGGTTAACACCTACGAAAATATAGAGTTTTTAGGTAATTTCTCTATAAACTGAAGTTTACATTCTTTTGTGTTTTTTAAAATTTCTAACCACATTATACATTTATATTAATGTATTCTAAACTTTCTTTCATGGTACATAAACATCGTTTCTGTTTTTTTATCAACTAATTTCTTAAAACTTCCTATAAGGCCTAAATAAGTGGAGTAACCGATATAAAATCTCTATTATCTAAAGAAACGGAGACAAAAAATGTTCCAAACTTCTTTGACCATCATCATATGTAAGTGACCGATGCAACTACGCATTAAAACAAGATTTTCATATCTTTTTAATTTTTCTCAAAATCAGTGGGTTAACACCTACGAAAAGATAGAGTTTTATGATAAATGCTATATAAACTGAAGTTTACAATCTTTAGTCTTTTCTAAAAACTTTTAAACATATTCTGCATATATATTAATGTATTTGAAACTTTGTTTCATGGTACATGGGCATCGTTTCTATTTTTTATCAATTAATTTCTTAGAACTTCATATACGGCCTATATAAGTGGAGTAACCGATATAAATTCTTTATTATCTAAAGAAACAAAGATAACAAATGTTCCAAACTTCTTTGAAAATCATCCTATGTAAGTGAACGATGCAACTATACACTAAATCAGGATTTTCATTTTTTTTGAATTTTTCTCAAAGTCAGTGGGTTAATACCTACGGAAATATAGAGTTTTTAGGTAATTTCTCTATAAACTGAAGTTTACACTCTTTAGTGTTTTTTAAAAATTTCTAAACATATTCTGCATATATATTAATGTTTTTTAAATTTTCTTTTATGGTACATGGGCATCGTTTCTATTTTTTTTATCAATTAATTTCTTAGAACTTCATATATGGTCTAAATAAGTGGAAGAATCAATATAAAAACTCTATTATCTAAAGAAACGAAGATAAAAAATGTTCTAAACTTATTTGACCATCATCCTATGTAAGTGAACGATGCAAGTATGCATTAAAACAAGATTTTCATATTTTTTTTTACTTTTTCTCAAAATCAGTGGGTTTATACCTACGAAAATATAGAGTTTTTTTGGTAAATGCTCTATAAACTGAAGTTTACACTCTTTAGTGTTTTTGAAAAATTTCTATACATATACTGCATATATATTAATGTATTTCAAACTTTCTTTCATGGTACGTGGGCATCGTTTCTATTTTTTATCAATTAATTTTTTAGAACTTCATATACGGCCTAATTAAGTGGAGTATAGAACAAGATGCAACTATGCACTAAAACAAGATTTTCATTTTTTTGAATTTTTCTCAAAATCAGTGGGTTAACACCTACGAAAATATAGAGTTTTTAGGTAATTTCTCTATAACTGAAGTTTACACTCTTTTGTGTTTTTTAAAAATTTCTAACCACATTCTAAAAATATATTAATGTATTCTAAAATTTCTTTCATGGCACATAGACATCGTTTCAGTTTTTTTATCAATTAATTTCTTAAAACTTCGTATAAGGCCTAAGTAAGTGGAGTAACCGACATAAAATCTCTATATCTAAAGAAACGGAGACAACAAATGTTCCAAACTTCTTTGACCATCATCCTATGTAAGTGAACATTGCAACCATGCATTAAAACAAGATTTTCATATTTTTTAATTTTTCTCAAATTCAGTAGGTTAACACCTATGAAAATATAGAGTTTTTTTTTTGTAAAGGCTCTATAAACTGAAGTGTAAACTCTTTAGTGTTTTTTTAAAATTTCTAAACATATTGTGCATATATATTAATGTATTTGAAACTTTCTTTCACGGTACATGCACATCGTTTCTATTTTTTATCAATTAAATTTTTAGAACTTCATATATGGCCTAAATAAGTGGAGTAACCGATATAAATTCTCTATTATCTAAAGAAACGGAGATAATAAATGTTCCAAACTTCTTTGACAATCGTCCTATGTAAGTGAACGATGCAACTATGCACTAAATCAAGATTTTCATTTTTTTTGAATTTTTCTCAAAATCAGTGGGTTAACACCTACGGAAATATAGAGTTTTTAGGTAATTTCTCTATAAACAGAAGTTTACACTCTTTTGTGTTTTTTAAAAATTTCTAACCACATTCTACATTTATATTAATGTATTCTAAACTTTCTTTCAAGGTACATAGACATCGTTTCTGTTTTTTTATCAACTAATTTCTTAAAACTTCCTATAAGGCCTAAATAAGTGGAGTAACCGATATAAAATCTCTATTATCTAAAGAAACGGAGACAAAAAATGTTCCAAACTTCTTTGACCATCATCATATGTAAGTGACCGATGCAACTACGCTTTAAAACAAGATTTTCATATCTTTTTAATTTTTCTCAAAATCAGTGGGTTAACACCTACGAAAATATAGAGTTTTTTGGTAAATGCTCTATAAACTGAAGTTTTCACTCTTTAGTGTTTTTAAAAAATTTCTAAACATATTCTGAATATATATTAATGTATTTGAAACTTTCTTTCATGGTACATGGGCATCGTTTCTATTTTTTATCAATTAATTACTTAGAACTTCATATACGGCCTAAATAAGTGGAGTAATCAATATAAATTCTCTATTATCTAAAGAAACGAAGATAACAAATGTTCCAAACTTCTTTGAAAATCGTCCTATGTAAGTGAACGATGCAACTATGCACTAAAACAAGATTTTCATTTT
>OVAN01002649.1:0-32477 GCA_900406275.1 Anastatica hierochuntica
AGCCTTAGTCTTCCGCGGAGTAGTCCGCTTGGTCGCCCGTGGGATCTTGGGAGCCTTGGGAGCCTTGGAAGCCTTAGGTTTTGATGTCTTACGAGGCTTAGGCAGAGGGACCTCAGATGTTCCAACCCGAAATTCTAAATCACCATCCGGATTCCACCAAGATGGATGCTCCCGCTTAGAGTGCTCCGATGAAGCAGCAGCTCGCACCTTGCGACGCATGAGTTGGCCATCCGAGACACCCGGTGGGTCAGACTCAAAATGAACACTAACATCATGGAGATTTGTAGACGACACTGGCAGAGATTGAACTTTCTTTCCCGACTCCAATTGCTTGTCAATTATCACCACCGAGTCAGAGAGACGCTCGAGAGCCGACACCCGTGGGTTAGGAGGTGGCATAGTCACCCGCTCTAGGGCTGGCATGCGTGATCGGACCGTTGTCGAGCCTTCAACAAGATCATCCATATCATCTCCTCCCATCCCCAACTGAGTGTGTGGTAAGGGCGCCTCCTCCTGAGAGGACTTCCGTGGCTGAGCTACAAGAGCAGGGGTGGGCTCAGCTGATGGTGAGTGATGCCGACGATGAGAGGAGGAAGGACGGCGAGAAGGATCCTCATTACGAGGTAAGTGACCATAACCCGCAGGAGAAGCGGCACGGCGTGAAGAAGAAGAGAGATGGCGGGAAGACTCTGGTTGACGTGAATGGTTCCGACGTGGTGAAGAACTCATATCATATCGATGGTCATGGGCCCGTGCATGATCATGGCGTGAATCCTGATAACGATCACGACCATACTCGGTACGAGAGTTAGAAGGCAGCGCATGCCGTTGGTCATGCCTCTGATCATCATACCGCTGGTCACGTCTCTGGTCAGTCCTCTGGTCACGGGCATGATGTGAATATCCATGCTGTCGAGGAACAGCCACATGACGAGGAGGAAAAGCTCTCCTCCGTGGTGGTGAAGCAGCCCGAGCTCTCCAGGAAGGATGATCACGGCGTGGTGATCGGCGCGTAGCATGACCCGGGGAAATTTGGGTAGAGCTTCTCTGGCGAACATCACGAGGCGGCGGAGAGATGCGCTGGTGCTGGCGCGGGTCACGCACAGGCGGGTCAAGAAGCGGACCAAGACAGTGACTACCCGAAATAGTTGATGTATCCGTTGCCAATCCAGTCTTAGCTTTATCGAGGGAGATAGGACACATCTTTTCTTCATGGAGTAGTAAGTGGCAAGAGAAGCAATGCTTCTCCAAACGTTCATACACAAACTCCAAAGTAGCTTCCTCGCGTGTATGGAACGCAAATTTCTTTGCCGTAACTAATGGTTTCAAGGCATTCACATTAACACGGACTCGCCCCTCCGCCGGCTCCGAATCAACATAGGTACCAAGATCATCACCAATAGCCTTTAAAATGTCAGATTGATGGAAGTGGATGGGCAAATTCTTGACTTGAATCCAAAACGGAATAAGCGATGGGAAAGAATCGGAGACAATCGGTTTCCACCGTTGAATGACAAGCATCCAATGCTTGAAATGATATGGGGTGTTCCGCAACACCGAGAGAAGAGATTCTTCCGTTTCAAAACGGAAACTAAATTTTCCACAGCCCAAATCCTTCCCGTGAATGACACCAGCAAGTCCCCAAACCTGAGGAATGAAGTTGATAACCGCTTTCGGTTTTTGAACTCCAGGGTGAAGCACACGACCAATTAACGTAAGACGATTAGCCTCGATTAGAGTCGTGGTATCAACTCGAGGGAGCCGAGTAGGCTGTTCATAGACCCAGCTGCGGGAAGAGGCCACTGCCTTGCCTTTCTCTGCTTCAGAGAATCGAAGAGCCATAGAGAGCAGACCAAGATACGTAACCACAACAATAGAGAGCAATCGAAGTACCCAAACCAAATGACAGGTACGGAGACTGCACAAGGCAGTAGTGTTAATCAGAAATGATTAAGAACAAATGATCTTGTGTCCACCAAAAGTCTCACAGCACAACCACCAACCTAGACAAGCTGATAGTTCACGGAGACAGCAGTGAGACGCAAGCAGCGATGAGCAACAAAGAAGATCGGCGAATATCAGTCACTTTTGGAGCAAATAGAGCACAAAGAACTACACAAGCGTAGTAAGACACATTAAGAAACCAGGATCATCAACAAAAGAGATCACCACCTTCAACACAACATAACATCATCAAGGAGAAGAGTTACGTGTGTTGCAAGGAGTAAACCTTAATGTGCTGCACACAGATCAAACAAACGCAACATACACAGCAAGCAGAGCGATGGATCGATCAAAGGTAATAAGGGATCAAACAAAGACAAAGGCAGAGAGTACCATGAATAGGAGAGTTGCGATCCGATCTACCCACAGCATGAGAACCACGACCAAGAGAGATCGTCGGAGATCCACACCTTCGATCCACAGCCGCGAGCGTCAATGAAAAGAGAGCTGCCTTTGTGGTGGAGAGGAGAGTCGCCGTCGTCTGTGGGAGAGTATCAAAGAGAGGAGCCGTCGCCTTGGAATCACCTCCTTGATCGCCTTGATCGCCGCCTAGGGTTTTTTTGATTTTCTTGTGTCATATGTTGAGATTTGATAACATTAAAATTAAACAACAAAATATTGATTTGGTGGCTTAATTTACCCCAACAAGATACCGAACAAATATGCCGCCTTGCTGAATTCTTCCATTGGATTTTCGTTGGAAAAGTCTACATCATGTGCCGGTTCATGCTGAAGCGATCACGTGACCGATTCAAAGTCTATGGTAATCCTAGCATCAAACTTCCCAATTAAAATTGGATACCTTCTATTGTGCGTTTTTACAAAATATTTTGTGTTGGTTTCTTATACAATTTTAAAATTGTAAGTGCCATTAAATGTGGACATATGTAACTAGAATTTATTCTCTATGGCGAATTAGTATCGACTATCTCACTAGGTATTTATGTTTAAACAATGTTTGTCCATGGATATCGTATTATGATAAAATTATACTACAAAACCTATAACGCAATATCCGCACCGGCGTTAGCTGTTTCCACAATTTAGTCGGAGAAGAGAACTCACTATCTGAAGCTACCACATCTTACTGATCTAACACCTTCGCTTTTGCTTTCTTCACTCTTCTTCTTCTTTATTTTCTTAATCTTTTTTCATCCATATAAAACAAGGTTACAATAAAAGTAAATAAAGTAACTTCCGTCCGTATATAAGACATATCCAAATCTACACCATCTTAATGCGACGATCCAAAGAAATTACAAAAAAAAATTAAAAACCAAATATCGTAAACACAAATCCGCGCGTAGCGCGAATATAGTCATAGTTATTTCCTAAATTGTTCAAGGATCTCATTGGCAAGATGAGCCTTCTCTCCATCTTTAGCTCATGCTCATCTTGAGGGGGAATATTAGTATTCGGTTTAGTTGTTGCCGGTTTATATATTGATTGGTTAAGTAAACCAAGACTGGATCTATAAGAGATTCATTTAATGTAACAAGAAAGTTGAAGTCAATAACAGAAAATCACTTTACCTTTTTTGGCTTCTTCTCTTTCCTTTCATCCCTCTCAAGAACAATAACATACACTCAATGTACAACGTCGACAAAGATTATCTTCTCACATTATCTTTACTTAATTTTCAATCTATTTAAAAAGAAACAATTAACCTGTAATCAGTAATATATTTGTGATATCTCTAAAAATCGAACTAGGATTTCTTTCAACTGTAACTAAGTCTACAACTGTGCAATTCATTTACTTGCACTTTCCTTGCATTCATTTTGACTTTTTAGACTGTTTATCAATAAAACACCAAAATGGTTTACAATTTATTTGAACTATTAATGCTATTAACAAACTTCAAACGTTAGATTTTTAGTAACAAATTAATGAGTATAGTAAAAACTCGCATTAAATGTCTTTCTTACTTCTTATACACAAATATACGAGAGAAAGAAGAAGAACAAATCAAGACACAAAAAGGCAAAAATACATCATTTTTTTTACTAATTAATTAGTTTTTTTTTGTCTTCTTTCAAAATAAATGGAGAATTTCGTGGACGATAGGTTTGTTCCTCTTGACCAAACCATCTTCACAAGTGATCAACAACATATGAAAGAAGAAGATTTTCCATTTGAAGTCCTTGACCAATCAAAATCCACAAGCTTCCTTCAAGATTTTCACCATCTTGATCATGATCATCAGTTTGATCATTATCATCAAGGCTCTACATCTTCAAATCCTTTGCTCGGTATCCAAAAGATGTCGTCTTGTACTCCTCTCCAGCATTGCTCTTACAAAGAAAACATGTTAGAGTTTAATGAATCTAAGCCACATTTGGTGAATCATCAATTCCAAGCTACAAAAAATCCATACTTCACTGGTAATCAAGAGATCAATTTGGTCGATGAACATGATCCTACGAACATGGAACAAAACAACATGATGATGGTGATCCCTTTTGATTACCCTCCTACAGAGATCATCAAGCCTATGAACTTCGTGATGCCAGATGAAGTTTCATGTTTTTCTGCAGATAATAATAACGATTGTTATAAAACAATGAGTTTCAACAAGACCAAACCTTTTCTAACGAGAAATTTGTCGTCATCTTCCTCCTCATCATCATGGAAAGGAAAGAAAAAATCATCCTTAGTCAAAGGACAATGGACTCCTGAAGAAGACAGGTTCGTTATTAACATAAAGCTAGAACTAAATAAAGTATAATCAAATATATTTGATGATTATAGAGTCACTGGAACTTGTAGAATGTTAGAATAATTCCACAAATTACGTAGAATCATCATAAAATCATATTATTACAAAAGATTACTAACATATTTAATACAAATTCATCAATTTTACGTATTTTTATTTGAGTATTTGGTAGCCATTCTAGTCCAAAATTTGAAGTGTTATCAATAAAAATCATAATGTTGATTTGGATAATAGGATATTGATTCAGCTTGTGGAGAAACACGGATTGCGAAAATGGTCGCATATCGCTCAAGTTTTACCAGGAAGGATCGGGAAGCAATGTAGAGAGAGATGGCATAACCATTTGAGGCCTGACATTAAGGTATATTATCATGACATTATGATGATGTTTAAGGAAACTAAAGATAATGATTGGTGCAGAAAGAAACATGGAGTGAAGAAGAAGACAGAGTGTTGATAGGATTTCACAAAGAAATTGGAAACAAATGGGCAGAGATTGCGAAAAGACTTCCTGGAAGAACAGAGAACTCGATCAAGAACCATTGGAACGCGACAAAAAGAAAACAATTCTCTAAGAGAAAGTGTAGGTCTAAGTATCCAAGACCTTCTCTGTTACTAGATTACATAAAGAGCTTGAATATGGAAGCTCTGTCTTCTTCCTCTGTTCCTGCAAGAGGTAGACGTACAGAGAGTGACAAAAAGAAGAATGTTGTCACAGTTGATGATAAGAAGAAGAAGAAGGAAGAGGAGATATATGGAGAAGATAGGATTGTGCCGGAATGTGTGTTTACTGATGATTTTGGATTCAGTGAGAAGTTGCTTGAGGAAGGATGTAGCATTGACTCTTTGCTTGATGACATTCATCAGCCTGACATTGATGCTTTTGTTCATGGAATCTGATTTGGTTTCAGTTTTGTCTTTCGGATTCGGTTTTTTCGTATGACATTCCGCTTTACCATTGAGTCCTACTGACTGATTTTTACGGCGGATTTCTCCGTCTTTTTCTGTCAAATTTCCACCAAGCCTCTGAAAATTAAACCTTAGAATGTGTTATTGTGTTTGAGCTTACATTTACATGTTATCTAATAAGAATGTGTTTCTCTGATTAAATTACTTCGGTTAGAATTTTAATTATGTGCACAGAAACATTATTGCTTAACTTGCGGATCAAGCAGCGTTATGAGACTGAACTCTAATCAACTTGTACATCAAGCAACCATATGAGATTGAACTCTCACATGAGTAAAAAGTTATAGACTTTTAGCAAATTGTGCAACAAAAAAATTACAGATATTAATCAATCTCTTTGAAGAAGAACATAAAATCATCTCTTAGCAATCGATCAAAAGGCAATTCTGGGAAAGTGTGGCTGCATCAGTCCTAGAGACAAAGGGATTGATACGAACCCAAACAAGAGAAAACACAGAAGCAAGCAAGATAGACCAGAGAACAACAATGGTTGGTGTTCTGTTCTGTCTTCCCATTAGACCTTTAAGGAAAGGATAAAGATGAAGAATGACCCAAAAGGCGAAGAACACTTTTCCAAACAAAGGTCCCCAAGCTTCATAGCCTTTGTTTAGAGCATCAGAGAATCCAGCAACCACTCCAACCAAGTTAACTATGAGAAGTGTTGTCGGTGGGATCAAGAGTGTTGTCCACTTCACAATATAAAGCTCACCGAATTCTTGATCATCTGCGGTTTTTGATGTGACTGTGAAATTTGTGTCTACACCGGCAAGCATTTTGAGGAATCCTTGGAAGACGGCGAACAGATGAGCTGAGACGCCTCCAATTACCCAAAACTGTTCGTTTCTCCACAAGTCTTCGATGCTCACTCCGCTCCATCGAAGCTCGAGGACGCTTGTTAATATGATTGATATGAATAGACCAAGAAACAGCATGCTTGCTAGGTTTGATAGCTTCAATAAAGACCAGTAACAAGGTCAGTTAGATCGAAACCAATCGATAAAATTTTAGTAGTTTGAAAAGTTTACCGTTGGGATGATGAATTTGCCGGTGAGAAGGCAAATGGCAGGAAGAGTACAGTAAGCAACAAGAGGCAAGGAGGTGAAGGGATAAACAATGGTGTTTACATAAGCCATTCTCTGGAGCCACTTGAGGCGGCCTCCGCTGCAACCATACCAGAGAGGACAATGCCGGCTTAGGAAAATCTCAACCGAGCCAAGAGCCCAACGCAGAACCTGGTGAAGCCTATCTGATAGATTGATAGGAGCAGATCCTTTAAATGCTGGTCTTAATGGCATACAGTAAATCGACCTCCATCCGCGACAATGCATCTTGAAACCTGTCAGGATATCCTCTGTGATTGATCCGTAAATCCATCCGATCTACGAAAAAACAGAGTTAAAGATTAAGGATTAATCCACAAGAAAACAGTAAAAGTTGAAAACATTTACTTCTTTTCCCCATTCAGTTTTCTCTTCGTATCCGCAGCTAATGACATGAATGGCTTCTTTGATGAGCGTTGACGGGTCAACTGAGTCAGGGACGCCACCATTCTCCATTAAAGTAGACTCAATGAAAACCGCAGAGAGACCAAATGTTTTCTCAAAGCTTGTTTGTGAGATAAGCATCGATCTCTCGTATTCATCGTAGTTGTCTAAGTCCCCAAGGTTAAAGATAGCAGCATCTAGTTCTTGTCGCTTTGCGTCCTTGTAAATCTCAGAAGGATCTTGAGTTGGTTGTTTCTTGGATGGACAGCAACAACAACTAGAGGAAGGAGATTGCGGTAAAATCCTCGGCTTAGAAGGAGGACTGTATCCGTAAAGTGCTTGTCTTCTAAAGACACAACCAGTACCAACATAAACCGGACCTTGAATCCCATCAAGCCCTCTCATATTCACCTGAAACATCAAAGTCAAAAGAAGTCAGAGAAAGCTAACTCAAGACATTCTTGAATTTATGAGCAAAATTGAGTTTTGAATTGTGCGGTAATTTACATCGAAGAAAACAATGTTGCGGTTAGCATATCGATCACTCTTGTCGATTCCATCAAACCTCTGTGGGAATTGAACATAGCAGACATCTTGACCAACAACTGGATCCATTAGAAAGCACATTGCTTCACGTACGGCTTTACTATTGTTGACGTAGTGATCACAATCAAGATTAAGAATGAATGGAGCATTCGTTAGAACCGCAGAAACTCTCACCTACCAAAGAAGAAATCCATGAGAGATGTTTTAAATCTTTTTGGTTAACAAAAAGAAGAAAGAAGGATTTGCTAAAGGTTACCAATGCATTCTCTGCACCAGCCTTCTTGTGATGCTGATATCCAGGTCTCTTTTCTCGAGAGACATAAACTAATCTTGGAAGTTCATTTCCTTCAATGTCTCGAGCACCGCTATATCCGAGAAAAACCTGCGAAAGAAGATCAAAGATTCAGAACAAAACTCTACAAGTATCATTCTCAAGACATGTTTGGATGAAAAGGCAGAGCCTTTAAGGTCAAATGTTATAAATAGCAAACCTGAATCATCCCGGGATGATCACGAGTATTGTTTCCGGGCCAAGGGGTTCCATCTTGCATTGTCCATCCTTCTTCTGGTGTTTTCTGAGCCTTGGCTACTAAAGCATTCATTCTGATTTTGAACTCCTCATAATCTCTCTACAACGGGAGAAATCAGATACATAAGTTTTCAATTTCGGCTATCATAATGCTGTGGATTGGAAGCATTTTCTTTACTTACTTTCATGGCTCTACGTTCTTTCACAAAAGAAGGCTGAACTTTATCCCTCAAGTAATCGATTTTAAGTGAGAAGTAAAACTCGGGAGCTCGTGGCTCGATTGAGTATTTCTTGCAGAAAGGTACCCATTTTCTAGCAAAATCTGCTGTCTCAACCAAAGACTCAAACGAAAGCATCGCGGCACCATCATCAGATACATAGCAAGATACTTTATCAACCGGATAATCCAACGCAAGAATCGAAAGAACCGTGTTTGCTGTGATCAAAGGTGGCTCCTTCAATGGATCCACTGTACTCACAAAGAAATCCACAGCTGCAAGCTGCGATTGCTCGCCTTCTCTTTCAAATCTACAAAATATTTTAACAATAGTTTCACAAGACTTGAAAATTTGTCCTAAGCAAAGGTTCTGAAAGAAATGTACCTTGCGGATAAGCGATCAATGTAAGTTTCTCGGTTAATAGGAGACCATTTAGGGAACTGATCCAGCACCCAAGAAACAGCAAACCAGATCTCACATATCACAGAAGTTAGCCATAGACCATAAGCACTATCAACAGGATGAGTGATACGGTAGTTGAAAAACAGGGCCAAGATGATCAACCGCATGATGATAACGATTCTGTATGAAGTTATTTTTGTCCTCGGGACAGGAATCACAACCGAAAGCGCCTCTGTAGCAGCAGCCTCCGTGTTAGGTGACATATCTTCCATGTGCTGTGGAGGAGGAACCTGAGACTCATGTTCATCAGCTTTTGTAGCCTTTGCATCTTTCTTATTCTTCTTGCTCTTCTTGTCTTTCTTGTCTTTCCAGCTCTCAACTCTGTTCTTCCATATCGGATTCCCATACTCATCATTCAGTTCTTTAACCAAAAAATCACAAAAATCCCAAATTTAGTATTAACCTCATCAGAAAAGTTGAGAAGTGTTTTGGATTTTTGCTTCTTATTACTACTTACCACTGTCTATAGTAGAGACTGTACTTATATGTCTAGCATGAACTCCAGAATCCTGAGGAGTTGTGTTACTGATGTGTGTTGCAATGGTGGATTGAGTTTTAGATGTCTTTGTCTCAACATCATCAAGCACATTCTCTGAGAGAACAAAGAAGAAAGAAAGAAACTTTTAACCAAAAACCAGATTTCAAATTTATGAAAAAATCCATTTTGCAAGGAATCAAGAAGTTACCATCGTAGGGGTTGCCGCAACGCAAGCAGATTCGTCGACCTTCTTTGAATTCATACTCAAGACATGCTTTGCAGATCGGGAAACTACACTCATGGCAAGCCACGAAGAACTCCCCGTTTGGTTTCAAACCAATGTCCTCGCCACAAGTGTTGCAGACAGGAGACCTAGACTCCATCATCTTCGATCTTTCAAGATTCGGGAACAAGATAGAGAAAGAACCCTAATCTGGGATTGAGATTGAGGTTGAGAAGCAAACCACTCAAGTGTGTTTTTGTAAGAGAGGAAAAAAGGATTGATTCTTTTGGGTGTAACAAAAGTTTGGTGGGATGGTGAAAGATAGGAAGTTGAGAAAGCTGACGGCTAAGCTAACGCAAGAAAGGAAGATTTTGCTGGAAAGTGAAGCAAAGTTTCAGTTGAGTAGTGACACATCATTTCTCTTTTGTCTCTAACCATATTTGCTTGTGTCCTAAGCATCACCATACTTTCTCCATCAAAGTCAACAAATTCAAATAATTAATTAGCATATAAAGTTGGCGCGTAGTTTTCTTTTGGTTAACCACTTCTCTTATTGAATATTGATTAAACATCTTTTACATGATTCTATTCACTATTTGCAATGCTAACACAAATTCAATAAATCAAACCTACAAATCTTACGGATATGGTCTTTACACGATCTCACTTCTTAGCTCCTTGTGGTCTACCGTCTCAATCAAATCATTTAGCACAAATGCGGCAGAACCATCCTCCACAATCGACCAACCCGCTTATGTCATCTCTCAGATAACTTTTAGGGTAAAATGATTCTATAATTTGGTTTTCTACGTCTCTGTGGAAACAACTCTCTGCGACATTTCTAAGCTCGACCAAGATGAAGATTGTGAGCTTCTATAAGAAACAAGATAGATGATGAAGCTGATGTATGCAACTATTCCGGCAAAAACTAGAAGCCCAACAAAAAACCCTTCTACTTCAGCCATGAAGAAATCCAGAAGAAGATACCCATTTATCATCATCACAAACACCGCCACAGTCCACGCTAGCTTCTGCAAAGATTCCAAGCAATTCTTTACAATCGAAACCATGTTACAGGGAAGAGAGATCAAGATAAAGGATTTACCTCAAGTGAAGGTCCGATTTTGAAGACACCCATGATATGTTCTTTAGAAACCATAGTCAAAAGAGGAATAACAGCGAAAGGAATCTGCATCGACTGAAGGATGTTCAGCCATTCATTTAAAACATCAAGTGAGCCCTCCGATGTGTTAAACATAACCGCAACAAACATAGTAGGCACAATTGCGAAGCTCCTTGTTATAAAAGCTGATAGCCATTGCTCCATCTGAAGATCTAAGAATCCTTCCATTATAAACTGTCCAGCGTAAGTCCCGGTTATCGTACTGCTTTGTCCAGCAGCTAATAACCCAATTCCCCAAATGTAAAGTATCGGGAAAATCCCACCTCCATATTTCCCTTGAAGGTAATGTCCTGCGTTAACCAGTCCTATACTATCAGCTTGTTCGGTTCCATAAAACCCTTTAGCGAAAACCGCTGTTACAAACAGATTGATCATGAAGGAGACGAAAAGCGCAGCAGATGATTCAATATTGTAGTAGTTAAGAGCTTCCTGAACTCTGTTAATCTCCTTTGGATTTGTCTTCCTAGACTGCACTAAAGCCGAATGCAAGAACACATTGTGAGGCGTTATTACACATCCCACAACTCCAACAGCTTGTCTGATCGTCTTCGATCCGAGTTTTGGAACAAGAATGCCTTTCAAGTCATCAGATAAAAGAAAAATCAATAAAATGGTATCATCAACAAGAGTCAGAATGCCTCATTCGTAAGTACCTAAGAGTAGTTCTTCTCCGCTGGGCTTAGTTTCGTTGAACATCCAAGCAAACGAAAGAGCCATTGTTGCAATCAAAACCGCGAAAAGCCCTTCTAATTTCCTCATTCCATACTTTTCTAGATATGAAATCAAGAAGCTGAATTCACAAGAGCAAACATCAGAAACATCCTCAGACACATAGAAAGAGAGAGAGAATCAACCATTGTTGAACAAACTAAGTTTGCATACCAATCAAACGCTGTGATGATTACGCCGACCCAGATAGGCAAAAACCCTCGAGTCAAGATCTGAAGAGCGATTGCGCTTCCGATGACTTCCTGAATATCAGCTCCGATGAGAGCAACCTCCGCCATGAACCAAAGGAGGATCCTTGCCCACGATGGGTACTCGTTACGGCAGATCTCTGCCAAATGCCGACCCGTCGCGACGCCGATACGAGCCGAGAGAAGCTGAATCAGAAGACCCATTAGCGTCGCCCATAGAAGAAGCCATAGAAGCGAATACCCAGCAACAGCTCCGGCTTGTAGATCCCCTTCGATGTTTCCTGGATCTAGAAACGCTATGCTCATGAGAAACCCAGGTCCCGTGAACTCCCATAGCTTCGCCCACGAGAACGGAGGAACGGATTCGTAGGTGTTGCCTCCGTCTTCTTCTTCTACGGTCAACACCTGATTCTCCGGTGGCTCCGCCGGCGATTCGAGGCGCTCGTCACCGTCCGGTTGAGAGGTTTCTGGAAGTAAGAGACGTTTGGATTCGCCGTTACTGTCGTTAGGTTGCTTTGGGATATTTACTTGGCGGGAAACGGTAAAATCCGTCATCTTAGTAACGGAATATTCTTTCTGCGTTACTGACGACGTGATTTTTTACGGAAAATTATTACATGGATGTTTTTCTTACAAATTAAGAAGTCAATTAAAAGTCAAATGATAAAAACTAAAACAAATTTTGATTTTCTAAAAATGAATTATAAATGGGGATTGTCAAGAAATTTATTATTAGATGCTGAATCATGATCTTTTACTATTTTTTCGATGTACTGAATTTAGGAATTTGAGAAAAAAAATTATTTTCTAAATTTATATAAGAAAATTAGCTGTTGTCTTCAAGAATTAGCAGAATAAATATTGGTTTAGCGATTTTGTCGGACTGAAGAGAATATAAGTTGAACAAAACCGTAGACCAAATTGATTAAACTACAAAATCCGTTAACCGGTACATAATCAGATCAAAGCTAAACAATTTTCAAGCAAACAAATCAAAAAGGTTTATGTCTCTTTCAAGACATCAAATTTCCCTTGTCCAACACGTAGAACAAACTTTAAGATCACAAAACACAGAAACATGAAATGAATATTGATGCGTATAAGAAGAAGATGCATAACACAAAATATAAATGAGAACACTTTGATTTGTTCACTCTGAGTTCATTATCTCAGAGGGTGGGAAACACACCAATCCACTAAATCCAGGATGCAACATTTATCTCTCACTTTTACTTGTCAGTAAAAGCTCTCTTCGATCATTGTTTCCCCACTCTTGTTTCTTACTATCTCAAGCACTTACGTGCCTTGCGCTGCTTTTCACCTCTCTGAGACACTGTATCTTTGTTTATATACTTACATAACATGCAAGAGCTCAAAACAATAAAGTAACTTAAGACTTGACTAGTGTTAACTTAATATTTTATGGTTTCTTTTGTGTCCTATGTAGTTAATGCTTAAGAGCAAAACAACAACTTGTAGAGTAAAAATAAAGTGCTATAGCCACGACAGATTTCGTGACTAATTCGTGGTTATAAGATCGTGACTTTTTTGTGTGGCTAATCGTGGCTATATGAATGATTTTGTCACAATTTAGCCATGAAAAAAGTTACGATCCTATAGCCACGTATTTTCGTGGCTATACAACTTTTTCCTACTAGCGTCCTCTTAGACATATTCTGCTCTTGTACGCACCTATACACCGCAGCGGAGAAAGAATCTCACATGAGTTATGAAGTTTGAGCTACTAGCATGAATCTTGAAAGAGATGATCATGTAACTACGCGGGTCCTCCAAGAGCAAGATAAGCTTAAAATCTACCATCACTTTAAAAGGGAGTTGTGTTGAAACATACTAGTTGTGTCAACAAGTCGACACGTGAGTTGGCGTGTGAAGTGATTTGGTTGTGAAGTCATAAAAGAAGATATTCAATATCTTTCAAATCTAGAAACGAGAAAATTTGAAACGATATGTTTTTTTGTGGCAAGGCTTATGGCTCGACAATAACAAGTGAGTGCGTAGAGAGGTTTTAGTTAAGCCAAAAAGAGAGAAAAAAAGAGAGATTAGGTTTAAAGAACTTGGTGTGCTCTGTTTTGGTGTTCTAGTAGAAAGATGAACAAAGTCATCTGTTCTAGCTATGATTAATAGAGAAACCATAAGTGTTGTGTAAACCCAACCAAAATTGTAACTTCGTTATTTGACTTCTAATAAAGTAATAAAGAGAGTCTCGGTGTAGCGAGTTTGAAGACATAGGCACAAGGCCGAACCTCGTTAGTTCTTGTATGCATCATCATGTGTTTGTATTTGTGTGTTTTATCGAGTTCATCCATCTTCGCGTTTTCCCTCTTGTGACACTCTTCACAATATCTTGCACTATCATATTTGCTTTGAAATTTTCATATACAAACTCACACTCCTCAAATAACGAACATATTCTTTTACATTGGGAAGTGAAGATGTGATGCCTAGGCCTAGACAAAACCTTCTGGTTATAAATGGCTTACATAGTTCATTGGCAATAAGAGGCTATAATCACCTTTCGAAATCATAAATTAGAAAGACTTTATAATGCCCATACAATACACCTAAATTTGGTAAGGATGCGATTTTGAGAGCATGTAAAGGCCTCGTAAGCATGGTATAAAACACTTCCTTCATTTTTTCTTGCCAGTTCCACCGCTATTTAAAAATGAATTTCTCCTATTTGAATTGATATTACATTTGATCATACCTTGCACGAGCTGTGTTCATTGGTTGATCAACCTAAGCCCATCCTGAACGTCACAAACACCGTTTGCATCATTGTAGTTGGCAGCTCTATAAGCCGTTACATCATCAATAGATCTTTGCACCATAACTTCAGAGACATCTCTCTTCCCCGCCAAGGGAATCCCATTATAATTTTTCGAAATGTTCCATAAGATCAAACAAATATTGTCATTAGAGAGGGCAATACTATTTGAAGAGGCATAGGGTTCAGTAAGTAAGCTACATTGTTTTCAATAAAATCTAAAAAAAGAGCATCGGGAAAGGGAATGGACGTTGAACTCATAATAGATCGTGTGACCTCACACATGAACAAGACATAGTTGATTGTTTTAATATGATCTTGACACAACTTGCATTGAGTATCAAACATCAAACCTCTACTTTGCATTATGTATGCAACAACAATTGCATCGAACAAACATCTCCACCAAAAGAACTTAATTTTTGGTTATGTACTCATTTCCAAATTTGTTTTTTCAGATTAATTCAAACTTGTTCCAACTGAGAACGTTGTTGCACTTAGGGACCTGTCAAATTAGTTGTTAACCAGTGAGCACTTTTTACTGAACCAACGAGCACTTTTTACCGAGTACGAACAATTATCAATGTACGCTTTTTTGTCGTCGATGAGCCGTTGTTAACCAGTGAGCACTTTTTACTACCAACGAGCACTTTTTATCGAGTACGAACAATTATCAATGTACGCTTTTTTGTCGTCGATGAGCCGTTCATGTAGTAGTCATGTTTACATTAGTAAAAGGCGATGAAATTAGTCACTCGCACGTTCTAATTAAAGAAGTTTTTATTGACAATACTACCAAAAATGAATTAAGAAAATCTAATAAAAAGTGAGAGTTTATGACTTTAATCGTTTTACTAGGTGAAGCCCCGCACATACACGTGAGATTTGTTTCATAATATTTGTTACATTGTGTCTTTTAGGCTGAATTTTTTACTTATTTTATTAAGAGTTTTTAAATTTCAAATTCTCTCTCGGGCACTAGAATCGAGAACCCTATTTAATCATTTTTTCTTGATGCCGGCGAGCTTCGGCTCCGCCGGCGTCGACCAAATTCCGACGCAGCCTCACCTCCTCTCTTACGCCCCTCTTCTCCATCAGTTTGGTTCCCTGTTTCATTGGATTTTCATTCAGCTTTCGCACCTCCATGTTTTAGCTTGACACGGGTGATGGTTGAAGACGGAGATGAACCGGAAGATGGTTTCTCGTTCGTGAGTCGTGTTCCTTTATCTTTGATCCCTCAGCTAGTTCGTTTCTCCCAGAAGTTTTGGGTCGAACTAAGATCTCCGGCTCCGAAATGGTCAAATTGTCGTAGTTACAACCTTTCGAAGCTTTTCTTAAATTGTGTTTTCCTTCCGCTTGGGGAAGTTTCCTTATTGTGGCTTATGTCACGCCTTATCGGCTTTGATAAGTCCGACTATGGCTCACGCTATGAACCAAATTTGTCATGGCGCTACAAGATCCTCGGTTCGGACATGGAACTCTCGCAGATCGCAGGAAGTTCTAGTGAAGAAAAAGCTTCGACGATTTAGTTTTGGCTGGTGTGAAGAATCTTATTGGACTATAGTTGCCTCAGATCTCAGATCTGACTTACATCTTGTCGCTGAGCATTGTGAGCCGAGGGCTAAGACCACCATCTTTCCCGCTCCTCCGCCGTATTTTGGTGGACCTATATCTCGAGTCACTAGAGTTTCGAGATCTCTGGAAGATGTTTACATTTCCCGTGGTTGCTCTTTGGCGGCGACCACCAGCTTTGCTCTCGAGCTTTACACCGATTATACCGTCGCCGATCTGCTGGTGGTGCGCGCCACCAGCCGTAGAGTCTTGGAGAATGAATGGCCACCGTTAAACCTCTCCACATCATACCTTGTGCATCACTATTATAATACGTTCTTTGCCACCGTCCATCAACCACCATCGACACCGCCGGCATCCTGTGAACCATGTATTTGGATCGCCGGAAGCTTATTTCTGGTGTGGCGTCTTCAATCCGAGACATTGGAGCTAGGGTTTACATTTAGTGTGCCAATTGATGGACCTCTCCCCCAAAAATGGATTGGGCCTCAAAACAAAATATCGTGTTGAGCCTTTGGGACATGTAGTTTCCCTTCAGCAGATTTAAGAAAGGGCTTAAACCCCTAATCTTATTTCCTCCTTAGTGGAGAGTTTAAAAGTTATTATTATTTGTGTCCACAAATGCATAATAGATG
The DNA here is from genome assembly GCA_900406275.1 of Anastatica hierochuntica. Taxonomy (NCBI): domain Eukaryota; kingdom Viridiplantae; phylum Streptophyta; class Magnoliopsida; order Brassicales; family Brassicaceae; genus Anastatica; species Anastatica hierochuntica. Next base: position 16,728 of record OVAN01002649.1, read on the forward strand.
GGCCTGCTATATTGGACTTTACTTCCTCTTTTATGAAGATGTTGGATTTAGCTTCAAAATATTTATCAAATGAAAGAGTTCCGGTTATTGAATGTCGAAGAGATTTTTGGGATAGTTCAACCAAAATTTCTACCAATAGATTTGATGTTTGGTTCACTTATGGCTATAAATGTCTCTCTCTAGTCGTGATTTTTCATGGTATGTTTATATATCGAACCGAAAATATTCGGTTTATAGGCCATAGATGCCTTTTTCTGGTCGGCCATAAAGATCATTATCCCGTCGGTAATCTCTACTGTGTATCTATAGGCCAAGCCGACAAGTGTTGTCCAAAAAGCCATAGATGTCGGTTTCTACTATTGAAAGTTAAAGGGAAGTTAACCCCCAGGATGGAAAACACTGCCTCCGATTATGGTTCGACCAGCTTCTCCGTAATTAAAAGTGTCAAGATTCTCATCTGTCTAAATATTCAAACCTCTCGAACTTTCAAGATAAAAAAATAGAAGGATGTTCTCATTCCAATCCTCTCGTCTTTTGGGGAATTTTTCCCTCATCCTCGATATAGCTTTGAATTGGACTTTGCCCGACAAAAATACCGATATTAAAGGGCGTTGGGCCGCGAGAGTTTTCTCTCGCCCTGTTCGACCACCCTTTTCAGAGATCTAGTGCCTTGGCACTTATGGCGCAAGCATGGAGTTTCAAAACCACAGAGACTGTCGTGTCTCAACCGTGGCATTGTTGTGCTTATTGGTTGGCGAGGAATTTCCAACTGTTTTTCTGCAATAGTGAAGGAGTTGTTGTCTATTTACACCTATCTTTCTTGTTGGATGTATTTTCTAGCTTCTGCATTTATCGCTCTACTCTTCGTTTGATGGTACGTTATGTACCCTTGTAAGATTAGCGGGTCTCTTTGGTATCTCCCTAGCGGAGATTCTTATACCGCTTAATGAAAATGGATTCGGTGAAAAAAAGGCTGAATTTTTTACCTACATGAAGCAGAAAAATAGGGAAAAACAACTTGAAAATTCTCTACGTTTGAGTGAATGCTTTCCTCCCTATAGCATAACTCCCAACTGAAATGATCTTTAGCACGTTGAATTTCACAATCTTCGACAATTGTTCGGAAAAAAATTGTTTTTGTTTTTAGAAAGTACTTCATATAGTTTTTTAAATTTACTGCTCAAATCAAAGTAGCCGGCTTGTGTATATATTTTTCCTTGATATGCTAACATATTAAGAAATCAGCTTGTGAAGGGTTGCCCCTCTGATCTTTTGAAATCTTTCATATATCAACTATGCTTTCCTTTGTTTTTGCTTAAAGCTTTCTTCGTCAACTATTCAATGGCTGAGAGTAGTATATGAAGAAGAGGAACGGAGACAGTAGAAATTATATTGATAAAAACTTTGTAGACATATGATATGGTCCACTTATCTCAAGCATGAAACCAATCAACGTAGTTGTTAACTCTATTTGGAGAAAATTACTTGGGCAGTGGGACACTTACACGTGAGTTTCTTTTTTTATGTGAATTGTTTGTTCAAGTAGAGAAAGTTACGAAGTAAACCATATTTGTCTTCCAACTTTAATGTAGTTTTTCCGTCTGCAGTCACGTTTAATTTGAAATCTGTTAAGAAGCGTAGAAGTTCTGAAACAGTTTCTCTGTCTTTATTCATATGTCGATCAACAGCTTATATACAATATAGAAACTTAGTTCCCAAGTTAACCTAATTACATATGGATCAAGTAAACACGAGGTCCATAGGCCCAATACCCCCCCCCCCTCAAGGTGGAGTGTGTAGGTTCCGAACACCCGACTTGCCAAGAAAATCTTCAAATTCTTTTCGTCTGAATGCCTTAGTCATAATGTCTGTGAGTTGTGTCTTCGTGGAAACATGTTTCGGTGCGATCACTCCTCGTAAAATCTCATCTCTAATTAAGTGACAATCCATGCCCACATGTTTGGTACGAGCGTGAAACACGAGATTCTTGGCGAGGTTAATGGCCGAGAGACTATCCGAGTGTAGTAGAACCGCAGAAGAACAATCTATCCCATTGCCGAGAGCAACCGACGTAACCAAATAATAAGAGTAACAGTATCAGCCATAGCTCGATTTTCTGCTTCTGTAAAAGATCTCGAAACTACATCTTGTTTCATCGTCTTCCAGGAAATTGGAGATCCACCAAGTTGTATGAACCATCCTGTGATCGATCTCCGGGTCAAAGGACACGCTCCCCAATCAGCATCACACCATGCGGAGATAGAGAGCTCTGTATTTGCGCGTAGTAGTATCCCCTGGCCTGGACTATTTTTCAAATACCGAACCACCCGAAGTGCTGCTTCCCAATGTTCTTGCTTTGGTTCAGCCATAAACTGTGATAAGATGTGAATCGCATAGGACATTTTAGGGCGCATAGTACCGAGATATATGAGTCTACCTAACAACCTTCGATAGCTTGTCGGATTAGGAAGTGACTCACCGTCGGCTAATGCAAGCCGATGATGCTGTTCAATCGAAAATGTCGCGGGTTTAACGCCGAGCATGCCCATCTCAATGATGATGTCTAATGCGTATTTTCGTTGGCATAGGTAGACACCGGTAGGATTCCTTGCGACCTCAATGCCAAGAAAGTATCTCAAGACACCAAGATATTTCATACAAAAACATGCATTCAAGTAGGAATTGAACTCGTTCATTGCAGCTACGGAACTCCCAGTAATAATCAGATCGTCGACATAGACAAGCACATGAATCCTGATGTTAGATCGAGTATAGATAAACAACAAATAATCTGAGACATCCTGATCAAAATTGTAGTTCTTCATCGAAGTAACCAATTTATCATTCCAGCACCTAGGAGCTTGTTTAAGACCATAAAGAGATTTGTGTAGACGACATACTTTGTTTTTTTCCGATGTTCGAAATCCTGGCGGTAGTTGCATATAAACTTCCTCATGTAGATCACCATGCAGGAAAGCATTATGCACATCCATTTGATAAACCTCCCAATCATTTGAAGCTGCTTGCTGAAGAAAAGCCTGAACCGTAATCATCTTTGCAACCGGAGCAAAAGTTTCAGTATAATCTATTCCTTCGGTCTGTGTATTTCTGAGAACGACCAGCCGTGTCTTATGTCTTTCCAAAGTCCCATCTGAGTTCTATTTGAGAAGATTCACCCATTTGCATCCAAGCGCTTTCTTACTAGGTGGGAGATAAACTACCGACCATGTACCAAGATCCTCGCAAGCACCAATCTCATCCTTCATTGCAAATCTCCAATTTTCGTCTACAACTGCATCTTTAAAATATATCGGCTCAAAACTAGAAGTGACAGCCAAGAGATATGTCTAATATTTCTCTGAAAATTGTGTGCTTGCCAAGTAGTTATCAATTGGATAGGGTGGAGCTGACGGAACAGGTGCGTGAAGCAGTGAGGTCACATAGTCCGCGAGCTTAGTGGGTTGGCGTTTTTGACGTAAACCACGCCCGAGTTCTTTGATTTCAGGTTCTGCTGCAGATTCTGTGTTTTTAGTAGTAGAAACCAGAGGAGAAGATGTAAGTGTGACCTGAGGATTGGTAGAAGATGATGACGTTGCCGGAGTTGCAGGTGGAGCAAGCTCCGACGAACCAGATAGAGGAGCCGCGGCGGGAGATGTTGAATCAGGTACAGAAGGGATCGAAACTCGAGACTGATCAGCTGTGTCATCATCGATGCTCTCTGTCTCATGTGTATTAGCATCAATGCTCTCTGTTTCAGGTGTATGACCAATGCCCATATTTTTGAGAGGCATGTTAACATCATCAAATTCAAAAACATCATCTGGAAGTGCCAAGGAGATCGTAGGTGAGAGAGATGACTCAACTGAAACTGTTGTTGCAAAAGGAAATTCAGATTCAATGAATACCACATCGCGAGAGACCGTTACTGTTCCGGTTTCAAGATTGTATACGCGCCAGCCTTTCTTGTTGAAAGGATACCCGACAAAGACTGATTTGTTGCTTCTCGTTTCAAATTTGTCTCTGCCGTGTTTTTGATTGTGAACATAGCAAAGGCAACCAAAGACCTTGATGTGATTCATCGGTGGTTGTCGATTATAGATCATCTCAAATGGTGTTTTTCCTTGTAGTAGTTTGGTAAGAGTCCGATTAATGAGATAACCCGCTGTTAAAGCACAAAAACCCCAGAATTCTATTGGTAACTTATCTTGAAATCGAAGGGCTCTTGCAACGTTTAGAATATGTCGATGCTTGCGTTCAACCCGACCGTTTTGTTGAGGAGTTCCGACACATGATGTTTCGTGTATGATGCCTTGTTGAGCGAAGAAATCCGATAGACAAATAAATTCCGATCCATTGTCACTTCTAATTGTGCGAACTTTACTCATAAATTGTCTCTCCACCAAAGCAAGAAAATTGCGCAAATGAGTTAATGCTTCGGTTTTCGATGGTAAGAGATATATCCAAACGACACTTGAAAAATCATCAAGTATAGTAAGGAAGTAATGAGAACCACAAGTGGTTGTTGTTCGATACGGTCCCCATAGATCACAATAAATCAACTCGAATGGAAAACTCGTCTTATTAATACTTAAGGAGAAAGAATCTCTAGTATGTTTTGCTCGAATACATATATCACACTTCTTGGAATCAAAAGCACTAGTGTCTAAAACTGAGAAAGGTAATAAATCTAAAACCTTCGAAGAAGGATGTCCCAAACGTTGGTGCCAAATGTCCAAAGAAACGCACTCTGATTTTTGAACCGTCGCTGCAGCTTCCATTCCGCGGAAAAAATAAAGACCGTTCTTTTCTTCACCCTCTCCAATCAGCGTCATCGTGATGCAGTCCTGAATAATAACAATCCTGTCACTAACTTGAAGAACACACCCACGGTTCCTAGTGAGCTGCGAAACAGAGATCAATTGACATTCAAGCCCATCAACAAAATACACATCTTGAAGCGTTAGTGATGAACCCATTCTTACGCAACCATACTTCATGGAAACAGTAAAGCGGCCATCAGGCAACTTAATAAGCATTGGCGCCATATCACTTACATTGTTCAAATAATCAATCAAACCTGTCATATGATTCGAAGCCCCATCGTCGATGATCCAGGATTCAAAGAAAGACTTACCAATTAGCTTTTCGGATGTGTTCACTTTGTTTTCAGCAAGTAATTGAACTGGAGTTTTCCATTGGCTATCACTCAGACCCGTAAGACCAATCATATCTGCATCGGTCAATCCTCCATGCTGTGTGTTTGCGGCAGTAACCTGATGACCAGTGGATTGTGTCGCCACATGGTTTGTATAAGCCGCATTAGCTTCTCCGCTTTGTTTCACCATCTTCTGGCCAGACCCTGAGCCGCGACCAGCTCCGTTCGCCACAAAACCACGACCAGCTTTGGAGCTTCCTCTTCCTCTGCCACGAGAATTTTCTTCCCACCAAGGCGGATAACCGATCTTCTTGTAATAGTTATCAGCCAAATGACCCTTACGGCCACAAACAGAGCACAAAATCACACTGCTATCTCTGTTCTCATACGAGTTTTTCGGTCTTTGATTTGTCTGAACAGCAAAGCTCACTCCTTCCACTCGATCATCATTCATCTTACCAAGCGATTTTGATTCTTCATCTTGCACTAACGTATTGTACGCTTCTTCTAGAGATGGGAGAGGCACACGCGAAAGCAGATTGGACTTGACAGTCCCATACAACGATTCATCTAAGCCCATAAGAAACTGATGAATCTTATCCTCTCCAAGTTCTTTTCTCACTTCATCCATTGTTTTGGCTTGTTGGTAGTCTGCCAGATTACGCCAAAGTTGAGACAATTTTCCATAGTATTCTTCCATAGCGAGTCCTTTCTGTTTGCAAGCTGCTAACTCGGACTTGAGCCGTTGGACTCTCTGTCCATTTTTTACACCAAAACACTTATGGATGTGACTCCAAAGCTCATGTGCATCAACGATGTGTACCATGGAAGAAGCAATGTTTTCATCTAAAGTCAATTTCATCCAAGAGACCACCAATGCATTGTTCGCAATCCAATCTTCATATCTCTCATCATTCTCATCAAGTCGCGGAAGTTGTCCACTAGCAAATCCAAATTTCTTCTGAGCTTGAAGCACCAATTGCAAGTTCGTGGCCCATTCGTCGTAGTTGGAACCACGAAGCAAGGGCTTTGATATCAATATTCCTGGATTAGCTCCTGCAGCCAGATCGTAGGGAGAAATCGTTCTTCTTGTTGTTTCAACATGTGTCATATCGGAGGAACCAGAAGTAGGAGTTCCTTTTTCCATCGCAAAACCAGATATCAGATCAAACTAACACCTTTCGAGTATTCAACGGAAACATGATATCACAGGATCACAAGCCAAAACCCTTTAGTAGTTGAGTTGTGGCTCTGATACCATGTTAAGAAGCGTAGAAGTTCTGAAATAGTTTCTTTGTCTTTATTCATATGTCGATCAACAGCTTATATACAATATAGCAACTTAGTTCCCAAGTTAACCTAATTACATATGGATCAAGTATACACGAGGTCCATAGGCCCAATAAAATCAATTTATCATTGTTTCTTTATAGAAAAATCTTGAAACGAAAAACTTATTTACACAAATGTGTTTAGTTTTGAAACGAAAGAATCACATGAAAGGAAAAAAATGTTGGAAAATCAAAGAGTTGTAAGATCAAATTGAGAGCATGATCAGATGGTGAGCCTCGTAGCAAGCCATAATTCCATAATGTCTTCCACACCAAGCTGGCGCAAAGCTATAATTTTTTGAGTATGGCTCTGTCAATCACCCTAACCAAATCTAAAGCGGGATTCGGCTGGTGACCATGTCTCCTTTTTTCCTCTCACATGTTAGATACATCCTTGCAACAATAGCCTAATGAGCAATTGATCATATGATAGCTGAGGTAGGGTGTACAGTTAAGTTAAGCATGTTGTAGTGGTTCAGGATCGAATCCATATAGACAAATAATCACACGAGAAGTAATGAATCAAACACGGGTTAAAGTGAAAAGATGAGAGTTGGTTGTGATGTTAAAATCGAAAAAAGCAAACAAAAGCAGAAAATCAAGTCGGATTATAAACAATTGAGAAAAACGTTGGGCGCAGGGTATTCTCAGAGAATTCAAGTCATCATCAATGTGAGGTTAATTAACAGGAAAACAAGATTAAGAACTGTCTAGAACTCAAATCACGAATTTAGAATCAACCTACTTCTGCAGCGCTAATTTTTATGTTATAAAATCCTAGAGACTAACTTTCGTTGAATTTCAGATTCTAAACAAGCATTAGATTCAGGTTTGATAAGTTCACAAAGCACAATAGTATCAACTTCCGTTGGCTAAGGACACTTTGCTCGTTTAACACAGATTCAAGCATTCAAGAAATCACTTTCGGTGTATTGAAAAACCTAAGATCAGAAACTAGGTCGCGAATCCAATTTCAGCATTAAACATAGTGATAAACGAAGATCCAATAGATAATTTCCTCGATCTAACAACCTAACAATAAAAAATCATGAAAACCCTTAATGAGAAACCCTAAACTCAACTTGGAACTACTCACTCATGGTAATTGAAACAACACAAGATGAAATAGAGAAATACATATTGTATTGAAATCAAAGACAATAGAAAAGGGTTCATAATTCTTCTCAATGTAGCACAAATTGAAATTCTTCTCCCTTGGGTTCCCAAAGCTTAAAGGCTACTCAAAAACTCAGAAAATAGAATAATAATACAATGAAATTAAGTCTGGGTGTTTAAATATGTAATATGGGTCTTCAGTCTTCGGTTCTGGTTCAAAGTAAGTCAGTTTGGTTGCGTTGTGACAATGATTGATCGATCCTTTGCAAGGATCGTTCGATCCCTGTATTTCTGCCAAGTTACTCATTTCTGCGCATTCGTCTTCTCGTTGCTAGCATGACATGTGTTCATTAAAATTGCCATAACTTTTAATCGCACCGTTGGATTTCCTTCAAACCACCTCCAAATTAAAGCTAACTCTTGTGGCTATATTGTGTACAAATTTCAGATAGATCCAAACGTATGACGCTTCAGCATGATTTTGCATTCCAAATATCTGTTTTTGGCTCAAATTGCTCTGTTTCTCTCCAAAGCAAACTAAAACCTGCAATAACACTAAATAACACCAAAATACTCCAAAAAGAACCAAATACATATTAAAATACCATATATCTCAAAGAAAACACAAGTAAAAACTCATAAAATACGAATACACCAAATCCTTCATACTTGAATCTTTGATTATCCTCAAGTAAAGGAAATGAAGATTAAGCCAAAGGGAAAAGAAGTTTGAAAACAATGGACATTTTCACTTTCAGGAGACCTTACTTTGCACGTAGATTCGCTGACCACATAAACCTGAAACAGTTAGAACATTCTCCCCAAGAATCCCTGCACGACCTCGCAAGCCCATCCATACTCCAAACTCTGAACCTACAAGACTCGCATTCATGTTATTAACTCTCTATGTTCATTCATATAGATGTGAGACTTTTCACCAGAGAACTCTACATCAAGAAATATGGGCTAGGTGATGAAATGACTTTTTAGTGGTAGGGCTAAAGTGTTCCGGGACAACTCTGCCAGGATGCAAGACATTATGCCAAATCGCATGAGAGATAGCATATAGATAACCATAGCCCCTAACTACCCAAACACAAACCACAAACACGTAAATCAAATCAAACATGTGCATATAACCAACAAGATAACAAGTAAAAACTGATTTTCTTTCCCGGATATGAAATAAAACATTGAATTTTTTTCGTTTTTGTTTTCTATTTTTTTCTTTTTTTTCTTTTTTTGTTTTTTCGGCATATACACAAAAATTCGGGGAAATCAACATTACATAAACATTTCAAATCAGCAAAACACCCATACAACAAGAAGAATTGCAACCATAACCATCTTAATGTTCTAATCACCTAACACCGTCTAATAGACACTCACGATCGTGTCTAAACAACCTAAAAATTTCAATCTTACCTAAGTAATCAGGGGAACCATGTCTACCCTATTCTCTCCATTGTTTTTACACATGTGTGCACATAAGATGAACAAGAAATGCATGGAGAATCAAATGAGATAGGGTGAAGGTGTGGTGCCAGACTAAAAATGAGTCTGGTCACTATGGATTACCGAAAAAAGATGGAAGAAAATGGGGATGTAATCCTGAACAATTGGTTCCGAATTCCTGATTTCGAGCCCCTGATTCAAAGCAATTAAGTTCATTAGTAGTTTCGATAAATAGAGTTAAAATAATCCAGAGAAGAACTTGGTCAGTCCAAAGCTATCTGGTGGAGAGTTTAGTCATGAGGTTTTCTGGTTTGCCTTCGCTAACAGCTCAAATAGAATGATCAATATGAATAGAAATAAAGCACATCGCACAAAGAAAATGGTCTAACAATCATCACAAAGTGCTAGAATCCACAAGACTGACTCAAGCAATGCACCAAAAGAAAAGAAAAAGCATGAGTAGCCTCTCCCAGACTTATCTCACACCGTCTCGGTGTGAAACAAATATAGAGAATAGATAAGTAGCAAATAGATAGATAAAAATCCATAAGAAAAAGAAAAGAAAAACTAACGAGTGGGATTGTAGACTCTAAATTCAGCTTGATATATTCAGCTTAATGAAAAGAAATAAAACTAACTCTAATTACTTTTTGACATATTCCAACAAACACACTAAAGTATCCAAATATTCTTTTCACATAATCATTATCATAATTATGAACCAACACAATTTAAAATCATCATTTTTCACCAAAAATTAATTATAGTTTGTTTTCAAATTTAAAATAAATTCATAATTTTTAAAAATAACTATATTATAATATTAATATTTTCTAATTAAAATTTGTTACAAAAATAAATAAACTTTTCATAAAGTGATAAAATTAAAAAAATCTAATAAGAATTTATAAAAATAATTTATATAAATTTTAAAAAAATTTAAGATTAGTCATTTAAAAAAAAAAAACTTCAACGGGTTTTGTTTCACGGTTTTTCAAGTATCGAGTATTGTCTGAACCGAACTCGTATGAGTATCTAAGGAAACCCGGAAATCCCAAATCTAAATCCGAACCCGAGATTCGATATAACTGAAAAATCTAAAATTTTTGAACCTGAACCCAAATCTGAAACTCGAAATAAGTATAAATTTTAAATCCGATATTCGAAATATCTAAACATGATTAATCATAAATTGAATATATAAAAATTAAAAAAAACATTCGTGTCATTGCCCGGGTCAAACTCTAGTAGTACTTATAATCAGTAAGACATTTGGCATGTGAAAGAGCTCAATGATTTGTAATTATGTAAAATTAAAAACAAATCTGTATGATTAGAAAGAAACCAAAACAAAGAAAGGAAGAAATAAAAGAAGAAACAGACAAATGTTATGTTCTCCTCTCCACTCCGCCTCCATTATTTGCAGAAAAGAAGAATCCAGGCATCTCCATTAGGGGTTCTAATGGAGGGGTTCACACCAAAATCAATAAAAAAAAAACACAAACTCCGAGGAATTCGAACTCTCTCGAGCTCCTCCCAGTGAACCCGAATCATAAGGGGTTCGCCACGTGGCGACACTGTCCGATTTTTTTTTTTTTTAAACGGGAAAAAAAAATTTTAAACCAATTTTTTTTTTTTTGGTGAACCCCTATAGTTCACCAATGGAGATGCTCTTACTTTGTCATTACCTTTAAAGTCTCCGTCAAGCCTTTCCTCATGAAACCCTCCAATCAAAATCTTAGATAATGTCTGATTCTCCATCTTCATCTTCCTCTGTTTTAACTCAGAACGTCCACAGATCTGTTTCAGACAAGCTTCTTCACAAGTACATTGACGTGTCTGAGTTCCAATTCGATCATCAGAAAAGTGGAATCTGGTCTCCACCGTTTCAACGCACTGCTTTTCTTACACCGCAAGGCACAGTCCTCACAGACAAAGAAATGGCCGAGAGATTCAAGAATCTCTTAGAAATACCTCCACGTATCAAAAAGGTTCCATCTTTTTATTGTTGTCTTTGAAAAAGCTGTCTATAATCTAATCTACAATGTACGAATATATATATGGAATATACAATGTCTCTTATTTCAGAAAAAAAAAACAGAAAAGTTACAAAAATGTTAGATGAAACATTGTTTTATTCTCTAAACAGTAACAGTGCTCTGTTCCAGAGCTTCTTTACCAGTGATTCCATTTTTCAGAATCTTGAAATACTCATTGTAGTCTTTCTCTTGTGGAGGGTTCTCAGGATCTACTGTGAAAGGTTCGCTAAAAGGAACAGTACTTTTAACCTGAAAACACAAACAAACAAACAAGATACTGAGGAATTTAAAATCTTGATGAAAGATTGAAAAATTGGCCTTTTTACTCAATTCTTTTAAAAACCTCGAATGTCTTGTTTAGAGCGTACGAGCTTTCTAAAGCAGCAATGCATATACGTGCTACTTCCTCTCTTGATATCTTCTCCTGTATATAAATATAATAAAGGATGAAGTTAGTTCTGTTAGTTTAACTTTAAAGAGTCTCGGTTTCAAGGGGAAGAAACATTGAAGTTACCGTTATGTTGTCTCCTTGATCGAAAATGAGATCAGCTCCAGCGGGCTCTTCTGTTAAAGCACATGGCCGTATAATCGCATACGGAATCCCGCTCTCGCGTATTAGATCTTCTCCCTGTTCATAAAAGAAAAGCTTTAAATTCTTGTTAAAATAAAATTTTCAATTTTCTTCCAATAGGAGAGACTACAGCCAGACAAACCTTTAACTTGAAAGTGAGAATGAAATCAAGCTCCTTGTTTAATCTCACAGCCGGAGGTTGTTTGCTTAGATCTAAACCAGGTCTCTCTGGACAGGTGACTCCCGCGGATCCAACATGGACAAACCTGTAACCGTTGGCCCACTCAGGAAATAAATTGCTCAGCAATGCTAATTAGAGATCAAGAAGCTAAAAATCTCAAACCTGGGAGTGATAGGTTCTTGAATATAGGTTTGAATGCTCAATAAAGGAAGCTCAAAAGGTCCTTCTTTGAAAGTCGGGTTAAGCTTACCGTCATACTCAAATTTGCTAAACACAAGCTGAAAAGGGGTGAATAGAATCAATTGTCCAGGAGAGAAAGTTTAAGAGGGTGAATAGGGAAAAAGAAAAAACCTGTAGTGAAATGATACTGCCTGCATTAAAAGGCGGTGCATCTGACTTTGTCCGTGCGCGAAATACAGGTCTTAAAGACGAAAAAGGTATGCGTACCTACGATTGGAAATACATAATTGACTCTTGATCAAATCACAAAAGAAAATCAATAATAGATGACAAAAGTATAAGGTTACTTACAGATTGCCATTGGCCTTGCAAAGTGTCGAAACTAACAGCGTAACCAACAGTATCCCAATCTTGGCTTGTCCGGACAATAAGTTTGTAACGGAGTCCATCACCTTTTAGCCGTAACTCTAAACCATCATATGCAGAGAGATTCTCTGCCTCAGAAAAGTTCTGGGAAATTTTTTTAAGAAAACTTGTATGATTCAATAAGATATTAAATAAAAAGAAAAATTAGAGAGATTCTGCAACTAAATTTCCACTCTTTACCTTGGTTCTAACACTCGCGAAACCGCCATTATTTGTTGTTGAAACAATTCCTATCAAACATGTTTTGTTTGCATAAGCAACAACCTAAGGGAGAAAAAAGGCAAATAGGGTTTGTTGTATAATCAAACCTTTGAAAATCCCGGTAGGTCCACCGTTTTCACCACCAGTTAGATCTACTAGGAAGTTACTTGCGCTGACACCTCCCATTACAACATCATCCAAGGCCCCCCAAGGTAGATCTTTAAATGTGTTATCTATACAAATACATTGGTAAAACATTTTAAATGGCCATGTCAAAAAGCCTAAGCCTAATCAAGTTACTTGACTCAACTTACCCCCAACACCAAAAACAAGCCTCCCATTCTTAAGTCCTACACCATCTTTAACAGCATTGATCAAGTTCTTGGTTCCAACATATTCCACTAATTCAGGAGAGTCGCCTTTTATCTGTGTATCACCACACTCTATAGGTTTTAGTTTTGCTAAATACTAAGCACACGACTTTTCGAAAATTCAAGAAATGTTCTTCAAGTCCAATTACCTCTGGCTCGAAGAACCTGACTCCCTGCGTTAAAGCCGATATTTAAGACCCATCATTTCCCAAAGCTCTAATATAAAAATCAAAGCTTTGAGAAAACTTGAATCTGGGTAATATCACCTACCTGATTGTATTTTTGTCTCTCAGGTGTATCTCCTTCCTTTGGACCGACAATAACAGAAACAGCATTGATCACTTTCCTCACTCCCTTGAACATTTCGGGAATTAGTGTCTTCTCCTTTGTAACATCAGCAACAATCTGACAACATCAATGAATTTCAGTCCACTGCTAAAATGCTTGAATCTTTAACAGTCATCAAAGAATCTTATAAAGCTTTAAAGACACCAAGAAACAAAACAAAAGTGTGAAAAGTTCTCATTGGAATTTCTCACCAAGTCAATGTCAGGTCCTAACATCTTCCGAGCCTTTTCTTCACTTCTAACCTGTGAAAAAATTCACAGAAAGTTAAAGATTCTGCCCACATTATCCAGAATATCGATAAATCTATCGAAAGGTTTAGTAGTACCAATGCTTTAACAGGCAATCCTTTTTGGCTCAAGATATCAACAACCCTTCTTCCTACACCACCCGTAGCTCCAGCCACAAGTATGATTCCAGAAGTTTCCATTTCATTAACCGGCTCTTCTGTCGATCCGTTAGTAAGTTTCTCAAACACCGATGAAACAAACTTCACAAAGCAAAAAGAAAACAATCATACGCCTCCAGCTAACGAAACTTTTATGCAAACCTCAATGAGAATCAAGTTCTCAATATACATACATACCTTTAGCGGACACGGTGTTCCGTTGAAGAAGTGCAATGTTTTGACGAATCTACCAAAGTCCCAACCTTGCGAGTCAGATTTAGCAGTGACCCGTTTAGTAAATGATGTTGGATTGACAGAATGTGAAGTTTGTTGGGGAAGAAGACGTGGGCTTCTTCTATCATCAAGTCGAAGAAAAGGCTTAGGGAGTGAAATGTAGCAGTTAGAGCCCTGCAAAACAAACGACTTTTGTAAAGTAATAGCAAAAGTCGAATTCAAGTTGGACTCCTCGTTACTAAGAAGAAGAGAGAAATTGTAAAGTAATAACCTCAAGGTTGTTGACGGTGGAAGGAGGAAAATGGCGATGGAAGATTGAGAGAAGAAGAATAAAGTTTCATTTCTTCTCAATTCATAACTCTATTATAAACTATTAGAAAATGGAAATGATTGTAGACCACACACGCGTGGGGGGACATCATAAAAATAAAGTCGTGCGTCTGCCGGGAGTCGAACCCGGGTCTATTGCTTGGAAGGCAATTATCCTAACCGTTGGACTACAGACGCTTTTGTTCGTAATGAATATAGTAAGCATTTAATTTTTTATCGTTTTTGCTGTCGTGTAGACCTAAATATTATTGTCTCTTTTTTTGTCAACTACCGAACAAATGTTTTCAGATGTTCAGATATTGCTACTCAGTGTTAATTTGTAGTTTTCGAATATGTTGTGACTGGTTTTTTTTTTCCATCTAAAAACATTTTATTTAAACGGATCACAAACTTTTCGTACAAAGTCGACAAAAACCTATGTCTTTCCGGAGCCAAAAGCCGACAAAGAATTCATCCTTTCCGGAGCCAAGTTTAAAAGTCAAAATCTAAATGAATACATCCGAAACCAAAAGGAGTAAAACAAACTCCAACAAAATACAAAAAACAAGGGATAAAACTAGTTTACAAACAAACATAGATAAAATAGAATAAAAACCATCTAAGAGGCAAGTGGAAGCGATTGGAGGAGAAGTGGAGTTGAGCATAGCAACTCGGGAATAAAAGGGATGCAACACGACTTGAACTCATTATATTGCTTCGAACAAGAAGCCACGAGTATCAACGACAACCATCCCAGACCGAAGAAGCAAAGAAACACTTGAGAAATCTACGGTCTTCGACTTACAGCTCCGCGCTCTTTCTTACTGAGGATCCGGAATAGACAACCCGTTGGACCTAGCTAGTAGGAGGAGGACACCCCGCGCACGACCCACTAAACAACCTAGATAGTTAAACAAGCTAAACACAACCACCAAGGAGAAAACTCATCCAAACGGACAGACCGCAATCTAGCCGAAAGAACGACATGCCACGAAGAAGACGAACTTAAGCACTTCTCCTCTAAACCACCAACTCCCAGGAAAGGCAACCTTATCTATGTTTGATTAAAACTAGATACACCCTATAAACTTAAACAGACAAACTAAACAAAAAAAGGAGATCAATGAAGAAAGAAAAACCAGAGACATATCTTCATCGAACCAGAGACTGGTTATTTGGGAGCAGAAAAAAAAATTCTTTTATGAGTTTATCTATGGTGTGACTACATCGTTATTATTTTCTCTAGTGATACTTCAAACTTTGATATGATCAGAAGATTATACAGCTTTTTAATTAATTGCAATTAACAAGGTATTAGCTTCTCTTTTTTGTAAACACTAGAGGAATGACCGCGTTACGCGTGGTTTATTCCTAACGAAAAATTTGCTAATATTTTCTAACAAAAAGTTTTTTTGAACTATAGTCAATCCTTAAATTAAATATAGAGT
>OVAN01002650.1:0-25943 GCA_900406275.1 Anastatica hierochuntica
AGACATTAGGCTACCTTCCGTCTGTCAGCCATGTCTTCGAGAAGACCCACATGTGGAAGAACGGACAGTTTGTAGATGCCCAGTCGGAGAGGATCTTCAACCAAGTGGAGGCAAGGCGGATTGAGATTGAGAGTCAGAGATCTCAGCTTTCGTCCGGAGGCGCTGCTCAGCCGGCTGAGCCTTTGACGGTCCCTGAGCTAGATAGGATTTTCGAGGAGGTAAATTTTATTTTTTTTCAATACTTTTATTAGTTATTCTTTTTATAATTATTTTAAGGGTTATTTGTTTTCAGGTTGATCCCAAGAAGAAAGGGAGAATTTTGGGGATGGGATCCATTCAGGATGTCCCAGCGGCGTCATCGTCTTACAGAGCTGCGTCTACCCAGCAGGCAGCTATGTAGAACGAGCTGAAGACCGCGCACGCCGAGATCACAGATCTATAGCGAAGCAACAACGGTATGATCGGCAGTTCGACTTCTACGACAAGATGTTCGGGATCCTTTCAGTGGATAACCCGAACATTGCTCGTCTGATGCAGGAGCAAGAAGTTGATCTAGCGCGCGAGACGCAGCAGCAGGACCAGGGTCAGGAGCAGGTGCAGCAGCAGCCCATCGATCCGGATGATCACCCTGAGGGCTATTTTGACAACATAGATCTAGGAGCAGATCCGTAGATATAGGATTTATGTATTTTTTATTTTGTATTATTTATTCTTATATTGTATGATTTTTATAAATTTATATATATATTTTGCTATTTTAATTTTATTAATTATTTATTTTAGAATATATATATATATATTCTTATTTTTTTGTTAATTTTAATTAAAGTGTCGTTGTTAAGTCGTCGTTAAGTTACGATGATTGAACGACTATTGTTAAATACAATCGTCGTAAAGTCGTCGTAATATAACGACGATTTGACGATGACTATTTTTAACTATCGTCGTTAAATCGTCGTTACTTAACGACGATTTAACAACGATTCATTGCTTCAAATTTGTTGTTTAACCATCGTTAATTTACATACAATTAACTATGAATTAGCTACGAAAAAGTTTTCGTTGTTAAAATCTCGTTAATTTACGAGTATTTTGCGACAACTTATTTAACAATTAGTTTATGACAAAATTAAATCGTCGTTAATTTCATGACGAATTAACGACGAATTTTACTTTGCGACGATCTGTTAACAACGTTTTATGTTTCGTCCTAAATTCGTCGTTAGTCTATTTTAACAACGATTTTACAACGATTTGTGTCGTTGTTAACTAGTTGTTTTCTTGTAGTGATATCTTCTTCTATTTTGTATACTTTGGTTCATTACCAACTCTTCTTGTAGTTCTATGATTCTCTGAAGTCTTTTCTTTCTCATTTATCTTTGTAGCCATCTAAGTTCACTCTCACTATCCCCATTTTTCCAGTAACCATTCATTGATCCGTCCTCCGATCTGTCTTCTTTACATGTCATTGACATGTCCTTCGATCAATTTGCATCTTCCTTCCCTTATGTCAATTCTGTTTCTAATTCTTCTGCGATTATCGATGAACACTAAACCTAATTTTGTCCTTTTCTGTACACCCTTGTCATTCCTCACATCTAGCCATCTTCAATGCTATCATGTCCCTCTTGACAACCATCATAGTGTAGAAATCTCTTTAACTGTTTCTCCTCCATCAATTGATTTGGCATGAAAGTTTGGAATAGGGTATTCTATTAGGCTCACACTCACACTTTTACTTGCGTAAAGTTCTCTCCAAACTCAACTAACAACACTTAGCACAAAGACTCTAACAACACCTTCGAGGGTGTCGAACAAAACATAGATGACAGAGTCACCTATAACGTTTCGTTCCAAATTTTAAACAAACATTCAAACAATACCTTTCTCAAAATGTTCAGTCACTAAGCAAAGCATGCAATCAATCAATGACGTAATGAGGTAAAATCCAACTTACCTGGTATGGGGCCTTTTACAAGGTCATGAACGCTTAGGTTTACCAATCTAAGGGTATTTTCTTCCATTCTTCTCGTCGTCCTCTAGTACTCTAAGTATCATAAACTTATTATTCACCATGTACTTCACCGGTCATCAAACGCTTATCTTCTTACTTGTGTTTACTTATTCCCACGTCTTTCCCCATAGGCAATAAACGATATGCCTTAATTCGACTAGGACTCTTTGGTTTTAATTCTCCTTTTTGATTCCGTTTTGTTAATTATGCCTCTCACATGAAGAAAGCCTCTTGATGTATCGTCCATTAAAGCATGCCTCATGGCGATTACTCTCTTCTACTTGAATTCAAGATCTTCCTTGATCGCTCCTTGATGGTTCTGAAGTCTTGTTATCCTATACTACATACTTCACAAACATTAGAAACAAGGATAATTCTTAAACTCATCTTATCTAAAAGAAGGAACTGCTGGTTTCCTAATTTACCTTCTTGCTACACTTTTGACTCGATAAAAAATTTGAAAGCCAAGACCCAAATGACCATGGAGAACCATGCTCTGATACCACCTTCGTTGTAACACCTCCGATTAAGATTAGATCAAAGTCAACTAATATGTCGTACAACAATCAAATAAGAACATGAACGACAAACCAATTAACCCTAACCAAACGTCCCGAACGAAGATGCCATAACTACGTACCTAGACATCCAACCTAAGGTTCTTAGAATACATCCAAGACCCTTAGGTAAAATATCCGAGAGCGTGTATCCTAACTGACCGAAGTCAAAGCTTTACAACTTGAGCTTGAACCCGCTAGTTGGTTCGTCTCAGACTAGGACTAGTATCATATGGAACCCGAGAATTTCATAAACAACTTTATACTTTATTATACTTAATTACAAACGTTAACAAAGCTTTATATAGATCTGCACGGAAATTTAAAACATTGATACATAATAGAGTCGTACTCCATTTGCAAAGAGGTACATAAATTGCACCAGCACCTAACGTTCCTTTCACCCATACAAGTATCCCGCTAATGGTTACCTGTAAAATAGAGAGTCTAATGAGCAACCAATTTGCTCAGCGAGTCAGGTTCCCTAACGAATAAATATTCCCCCCCCCCAATATGCATCAGTCAATCAATCCAACAGTAAGAAATTAAGAATGCATGCAAGACATAAATAAACATTCAAACACTCGACGCCTCTAAACTTCTGAGCTTCTGAACTTCCAACTTCTAAGTATCCACCCTTCCCGCCTGTGAGATCTTTGATATTGGCGAGGCTTGCCCCTTGCAACTAGTTGTTCCCGTTCGTGATTACAAATCTCAAACTGAAAGCACAAAGTCTTAACTCTCCAACAATTAAATAATCACTCCTACACCGTCGTGTAGCACGCATTCGGGTGATCATCCCATCCAGCGCCAAGTGTCTGGCCAGGGAACAAGTCCCATCCAGATCACCAGAAAGATGATACTAGTGACTCTCCCGACATTCTACCCGAATACCAGAACCTTTGGGTCACCTAATCGGTGAACACCTCCATGGTCACCTAACCGGTGAACCATTTCCTTTCCTCATGAATTCCTGAAGGAGCGAACCCGTTACGATACCTGTACATAAATGTTACACCTGCACGAACATGTTATACCTTACGAACTGGAGTACGAATGATATAACTCAATCATACAATCCACATATATATGATATACCCCCGAGCCGAGACCCGAATGATATGACCCAATATCTCTCACAGCAACATGCATCACATAATAATCATGCCATCAATCATCATCCATCATAAAATAAAAAAATCAAAGATATCACACAAGTATCGTTTTTAACCACTTACTTACGTCTTTCTATTTACTTGTTTCATTTTAATTATTCTATGGTTCAACATGCAACACACAATACCCTCATTTTGTAGGCGCTAATCGCACCTAACTATTCATCCTATAACTGAGACTCACCTGGACGTTTGGATTGAGAGTTTTGTCCTAGCGTACTCCTATCTCGCAGTTTGCTCAGCTTGGAAGCTTTAACAAATTATTCGTAGAACAACTGAATTCTCGATGTTTAGAACACCAAACTTGACTTACTACTAAGTTAATTAATTACAAAACTATAAATTAAAGCTAGGGTTTTTAGGCTTATCTTATGGCTCGTGCTATGGAGATCTCCACTAGCTTTTCTACAAGATTAGGATGGGAAACTAATGTGGGGATGGATGACTATTTATAGAAATGGGAAGAAGATTCCTAATGGTCAATTAAGGAGGTAGAAAGCACAAGGTGGAGCAAAGGACACCAAGCTACTAACAGGTCGCGACTCACCTGAAGTAGCTGCATCACCACAACCAGCTCTACAACTACTTCAAGATGCGCCATAACCGAACCTATTCAGTCCATAGCTAACATTACAGGTTTCGGATCTGGACGTCCTGCAGCCTTATTGAACAACTGAAAAATAATATTCTTCGACCAACTTAGTTTCCTTCGACCGTTCTAGTTCTAATTTTTTTTTCTAAGGGTATTCTTACCCTAAAACTTCAAAAGGAATTTCTCGAGAATTCTAGAATGATTTAAGCACAACCGCGAGGGTTTCTGACCCACTAAATTTTACGAAGATTCTATCTAGACTAACATTTCCCGAGCACATGAAATCCTAAGCAACTTAATCATCGAGCAGTTTGGTCGATTAAGTAGGAAAGAATCATGGCAAGCATCCTGGCAAGCATCTTGGCAAGCATCGTGCTGAGTCATCGAGGTGCTTCCGAACAATGCAACTAATCCGATAACCCTTTCTTGTTCCATATATGCTGAAACTTATTTCGAATGTACTAAAACTTATTCCGAACATGGTAAACTCAGCCATCTTCCCTTTGGTCATTCTTTGGTTTTGTCCACGTCATGATCTTTATTCGGGGTTATCACACTTCACCTCAAAATTTTTTTCATCACTTATATCCTAAGCGAAGCTCTGGAAAAATCCCTTTTTCATTACAAACACTAACTCTTGAGCCATCAGGCACCGCGAGAACCGTCGGAAACCACCTCATTCATAACTTTTTCTATCTGGCCGAGCACTATTTTAATTCGTTCTCTCTTCTAGTTACTTTGATCGTAATTGCGAGACCATCAGAAGATAAATCTCACCGAGATGGAGCCGTAGCCGCTGACTGTGCTTTAATCAAAGCTCGTATGCTTCGATAATCATCATTCCAAGTTTCGTGCAATCTAAACGCACCACCTCACGTGCAGCCAGGACCCGCCGCCACCTGCCACCGAACACCGCCAGACCACCGCCAGCCGCCGCCGGACCGCCGCAGGACCAACGTCGACCGTCGCCGGACCGTTGTGTACCATCAGACCGTATGCCGCCGACTTCCTCTGCCGGGACCTTGTTGACTCGGCTGACTCGGTCAAACTCGGTTGACTCGGTCCAAGTTGACTCAGTCTGACTCGTTTGACCAGTTGGTCAGAGTTGACCGTTGACCATTGGCTGTCGACCGTTGACCATTGAACATTGACTTTGACCAGAGTTGACTGTTGACTTTGACTTGTTGACTAGAGCTGTCAAGTTTGACCCGTTTGGTCCGGTTTAGCCGGTTTAAGTCTCCTTTTCCTGATTTAAACTTTCAGACAGTCAATTGATCTGTTTTTCCATTATGATTTCAGACTTAGAGACCGTTTGTGCTTCCAAAAAGCCAAAATTGCTTTCTCAACCAATCTTTCCTAAGGCCAAGGTGAGGGTTAGAACCATATACTTCTAAGGCTTTCCTTATTCACTCTTTCTCGCGTAATCAAGCACCAGAACATATTGCTTGATTTTGTTTGGAGTCTTGATTGCTTGATTTTAGATGAATGTTAGGACTAACTACACATATAATTTTTATTGGTTTAATTGTCAGATTAAGGTAAACTGGAATTATTTGACAATTACGCAAGATTGATAAACGAATGAGTTGATTCTGTGAGACTAGTCATGCGGACCAAGGTTATCGAAGGTTCAAGTGTGATAGCACTCTGATCTTGCGCTTGGCAGAGATTGCAAAGACAGAGGCATGTAATCTCAGTGTCATGTTTGTAGGCTTGGCGGGGATATGGGACGGAGGCCTGTATTTGATAAGTGATTTATCTCTTTTGAGATTAAATCCGAGCTAAACCGCAAGAGAACGAACTATCTCTTGTAGCATAGATGCGAGATCGATCCACAAGGAGCAAATTAACATACACTTAGTTCTAAGAAAGCTACTATTAAGCTAATCAAAGAAGTTGGTTTTAAAATCAAATAACATAAACAAAACAAAACAAAGTGAAGCTAAAGGAAGAACGAGAAACAAAAACACGATGTAAGGATTCAAGGATGGAAGCATGCAATTCATGAGCATGATAATGCGATTAGGTAGACTGAATGTAACTAAGATGCAAGGGCTAAGCATTAATCGAACCAGTCAAATACAAAGCGTGATCAACTAGTCCATTCCCATGATCCTAGTCCATTTATTAATCACTTAATCAAACTAATCTCCCGATAGTAATTAAGCATGCACTGATCATCAAACACAATTCATAGAGTCTACAATCCAACTTAATCAACTATTCCCATAGGCTAAGATTGAAAAGCATGTTTAAGATTCTCGTGGGAATTTCATCAAACAACTTTCGTGCATAAAATTTCTAATGTCTAGATTTAGAGTGATCAAGTCTAATCCACCCATATTACCTCTTAAACATGTGAATCTATAAGTATTTAACCCTTAGCAACCTTAATCACATCTAGATCTAACCTAATCTACCCAACCAACCAAATCACACAAAAAGACTACTCGCTAGTCATGATAGCAAATGATGTAAAAAATGAGATGAAGAAGTAATCATGATTAGATAAACCGAAAAGATAGCAAAGATCCAAAATTTTATCTAAATACAAAAGATCAAAGGGATTTTAAGAAAGGATAACAAAAGGAATCAAAAACAAATCAAAATAGGTCTTTAGAAGTCATAAAATTTCTATTTATAGTGAATTGGTTGGGACTAGGTCAACCTAGAACAAATGGGTCGGATCCAGATAAATCCAATACAAATCAAAGACCGGAGACTGCGGTCAGGTCGATGGGTAAGAATGCAATGGTCGACAATTCGCTCTGTTTTCTTGCCGACCGCGCTCATCTCTCCAGGTTTGCAAGCGCAAGTCATTGGGTAGGGTTACGTCGGATCTTAAAGGAATTCCTATCGACCGTGCTCAAGTCTCTGGGACAGGGGAGCGCAGGTCTCCGGGTTGGCTCTTTTTCCCGTCGAGCGCGCTTTGGTGGACGTGTTTTTGTGCGCAGATCGACGGTTTTCGTCCATCCTTTCTCTGTTAGTTTTTTGCCTCTACTTTGAACCGTTGTCGCTCATCATTTGTTCTTTAACTCCATGGTACCCGAAAAAGGGTAAAAAGAAGGGATACATGCCAATATACACCCTAGAGACGCCTTAATAATACGAGAACTAAATGTAGATGAAAAAGGTCCTAAAACGTCTAAATCTCTTAGTTATATGTATAAAACATTACTATAATCTACCTTAAAAACCGAGTAAAATGCCAAAAAATCAACTCTTTCGGACTTGTGTTTTGCTTGTCCTCAAGAAAACAAAAGAAGTCTAACCCGAGAGAGGTTTGAAGGCGAGGACTCATAGCCAAAGGGAAGCGAAAAGGTGATTGAACCAAAATGCTTATGGAGAAGTAGTATATAGCAAAAGTTTAACTTATTCTTTCGTACTTCACCATACTCATCGCAAGTAGAATTATTTGATATCCAACAATCCTTCAACATTCATTCAATGATATAGCATGAAATATCACCTATGGACAAGAAATCAAATACCACTCGTCTTGGAAGAAAAAGGCTTTTGAATGAGTAAGAGAGGCTTTCTTTAAGTGATTTGTGGTTTTTTCTCAATTAAAATGTGCATTTCAAGTAGTAAATAAGACGGAGAAAGGGACAATTTGCTCATACAAATACTAACTTTCTCTAATTCATTCCCATCCCCAAGTATGCTCCCTAATTCTACTCTTCTCTCTTCCTAAACACACCACCAAAAACACACCAATTATCTCTCAATAAAGACTTTTTCTTTTCTTCTTCTTTTTGTTATAGCTCCTGTTTCTACTTTTAGATAAATTGATCATTTCTTTCTAGTCCTTTGGTCTCTAGCCTTTCATTTTCTTAACTTAGGATCTTTTCTTTTCTCTTTTAATCACAACTTTGAGTTATCTTTACCTTTCTTCTTTCTACCCCTAGAGTGTATCACTTTTCATCTTTTTCTTTCCTTAAGACTTATCTCATTGAACCCCTTTTTTCATCAAAAAAAATTCCTAACCCATGATCATCAAGCGTATGCACTCGAATCAATCCCCATCCTAAAAGCGAGACTAGTTCTAAGAAGGATCCTCTTTGTCGTCTTAATACTCACAAAATTTTACATATGAATGCCCAAAAGAGTCCTCACTCAATCAAGAATAATGTAGGGTTCGAAATAAAAAAGGTTTGGATTTAAAGGTGGGTACCATTCTTAAAATGAGAATTGCCACTCGGATTGGTTAGTGGTGGTAAAAAGGGATAAGACCATCCGAGTGTCAATGTGTTTATACTGTGGTTAGTGCATTTCAAGTCCATAAGCGAGATTAATATCAAAGTTCATTTACGTTTAAGTTCATTAGGGTTGACTTCTAATCATGCAAGATCCCATTTAGATGCATACAATTAAGCCGAGGGTCCAGAGCATGAATTTTTCATTTTTTTCGGTTTGGCTAAAGCTACATACTATTTCTAACAAGGGTATAGGCTGAATCCCTAAATATAATCCACTTAGAAGGCGGTTAAATCATTGTCCTTTATGCAAATGCACCCTATATACTTTCTAAGACTCAATCCTACTAAGAACGATTTGAAGGAATGCAACTACATGATTCTTTTTGGTTTTTAAAAATTTTTCAATTTTTCTGTTTTTTCTATGCATTAGTTATTAACAATGCAAACTATATGAGTCTTAATGAAAGGAAAATAGAAACAAAAAAACTTAAAAGAGGAGATTAGTAACCATTCTCTTCCCCGAATTTACTCATCACCTTCTCGGTGATTGAATAAAATCCATTAAAGGAGACCAACAACCACAATGAAGTAAACATTAAAAGAAAAATGGTATATGAAATGGATGAAAGAAAGGTACCTTGTGGTCTTGAGGGAGATGGATAGAGACTGAAATCGGACGAGGTCTCTGATTGAGCTCAGGTTACCGAGTTTTGGATCACAAATCTCTGGGTGCTCTTTGGAAACCTGCCGACCAAGCTCAAGTCTCCAAGTTTTGAAGCGCAACTTGATGGCTATGTGATTTGTCCTTTTTTTTTGAATTTGTCCAAGTCCGAGACTTCTATGACTATGCAATCATTACAAACACTAAAACAAGTAGACTAAACATAATTGAAAGAAGATATTTACTAGGATACCATAGGGAATGCCTCTTTAGAGCGATTGTTTAATGTCTCTAAGCTTGACATTGTCTTTTTCTTGGACTAATGGGTGATAAAATGAGAACCACCGAGGCTCTTAGCTCCTATGTCCATGAGCTCAAAACTTTAAGAGTCGTCCCATGATATCTTCAATACGCTTAGGCTCTTGTTTCATCTTCTCATTTGGGATCACACTACTAACGCTTGTAAAAGGTTTAGAGAGGTCTTTACATTCGATCTTGTACTCAACAACTCCATCCTTGTAGCAAACCGGGATAAAAGTCATCATCTGAGCATCTTGATTCCAAACAGGCGATTTCCCAATCTTAGTTTCAATTTCTCGGTTGGAGAACAAGTAGTCAAAACTTTCTACATCCAAGCAATCTTCATTTTGAACCAAGGCTTGTGGCTTGCATTTATATTTTTTCGCTCTACGCCTTTTTCGCTTCTTCACCACACCAAGCAAAGCTTCTTTAAAATCTTCTTCATTCCCAAACAACAAGTCAAAACTTTCATTTAAATCAATCTCCTTGGTTAGTTCTTTTTCACCTTCATCGAGGGACTCCTTATAGTCTTTAGCATGCCCATTTGCGTCATCTTCACCATCATCACTTCCATCAAACCACTTAGATGCTTCATCCATTCTAACATCGGCATACATTTTTCACTACAGGAAATCTAACAGCTAGAGATGGAATAATTCGTCTCTAATTCGTCGCTAACTAGCTTTAGAGACGAAATAGAGAGGAAAAATAAAATTTTGCGTTTCTTGAGTCGCAAATATATTTACTCTCTAATTCATCGCTAAATTAGAGACGAATTACTTTCTGCCGCTATTTCGTCGCTATTTTAGCGACGAATTAGAGACAAAATTTAGCGGGAAATTCGCGACTAACAATCTAAAACGCTATTTTTGAACGCTAATTTGTCACAAAATTTGCGAGTATAATTTTAAGTCGCTAATTACATCGAAAAATATGCGATCAATTCGCGGTTAAAATGGTTTGATTGCTTAATTATCGCCAAAATTAGGGACAAATTAGCGTCTAAAAGTCGCTATTTCGTCGCTAATTTTAGCGACGAAATAGCCACTTTTAAACGCTAATTTGTCGCTAAAATCTGTAGTATTAATTTTTTTGGTCAATTATTTATTAAAAAACAAATTAAAATTATTTAATAAAATTAAAATATTATAGATTTTATTCGAAAAAACATTTATAATATTAAGCAAATTTTTTTAACACATAATAATATTAAATATTAAATCCATAACAAAACATAAAAAATATTAAACATAAAATAAAAAACATAATTAAAACTAAAACTAAAAATATATCTGATCTTGGTTTTGGTTTTGGTTCTGATTTTGTTGGGAACCGCCTCCGAAGTTGATGGTCCCGGTGTACCTTTAGATGAAGACTGCAAAAACGCCTCATATGCATTTTGATCCATCTACATATAGAAATAAAAATAAATTAATGAATCCAAAGAAATTACAATTTTATAAAATTACAATTCATCTACATTCAAAATCATTTGCAAATCTAATTCTAAAACCTTTCTAAATCTATTTCTAAAACATTTCTAATCTAACAACATGTGTTAATGTAAATCTAAAAATATAATCTAAAATATTTCTAAAACTAATGCTAAAGCATTGTTAAATCATTTCTCAAACTAATGCTAAAGCATTAGCTAAAACATTTCTCAATATAAATATAAAACATTTATAATCCAAAAAACCATAATCTACAACATTTGTAAATCTAATTCTAAAGCAATAGTTAAATGATTTCTAAAATATATTCTAAAACATTTCTAAATCTAAATCTAAATCAATTATAATCTAAAAACATTAATGAAACGATATTAAAATTATAATCTTAAACATAAATAAACTATTTTCTAACCAAACAATTGTAACATAATACAAAAAAAAAACAAAATTACCTTGATTGTCGTCGAGGAAGAGATGGAGAGAATGAGAGCAAATGAGTTAAGTTATCAACGAGAAGGAGAAGAGACTCATTTATAGGTAAATATTGTCAAACAGTTGAGAGAAATTAGCGACAAACATGGGGAGTTTGTAGCTATTTCATCACAAAATGTGTAGCCAATGAATGCTTGCACGTGTAACTATCACCTGATTTCGTCGCTAATTTGTCTCAAATTTTGGCAAAATTTTGACTATCCCGCCAAACATTTTACCAGAGTAAAGTAATTCCCGCTTAAATTAGCGACATTTTTGCTACTTTTCGTTGCAAATTCGTCTCTAATTTTTGGAATTTTATTCTTTTCCCTCCAAGCATTTACCTACCAAAGTAAATAAATTTACAGTATATTTAGAGACGAATTTGCTATGTTTTACCATATTTTGTCGCTATTTAGTCTCAAAGTGTTGTTTAGGGGTTAGGGTTTAATCATAAGTGTTTTGGGTTAGTGTTCATGGTTTGTGGTTAATAGTTGAGGGTTTAGTGTTTAGTGTTTATTTAATAGTGTTTAGAGTTTAGGTTTTAGGGTTTAGGGTTTAGGTTTATCACTAAAATTAGTGGCGGATTAGTGACGATTCCTCTCTAATTCGTCTCTAATCCTGGAAATATCACTAAAATTAGCGACGGATTAGAGACGATTCCTCTATAATTCATCTCTAATTCTGGGAAATCTTTTTTCATTTACTTGTTTGTGTTTCCGATATCGGTTATATGTTTAAAGATAAATGGTCCACATAATAGACTTTAAGAATGTAGAGATTCTAATTTGGGATTGAGTTTTTGGGATTTAGTGTTTTAGATTTAATCTTTTGGATTGAGTGTTTAGTGTTTAGGATTTAGTGTTTTGGATTTATTGTTTAGTGTTTAGTGTTTATGGTTTAGGGTTTAGGTTTTAGGGTTTAGGGGTAGTACTTCCTTCGGTCTACGTTGTTGAGAACAAAATTTTTGTCTTTAAATAAATAATACCTCATGCGGTCTTAAGGAAATAGGTTCCCAGAAGTAAATGAAAACAATTTGTAAGTCTCATCTTCATAACCACAAAAGTCGGCATGAATAGTGAAATTCCCTATCTTGATTAAATAGTCTTCTAAAATCCCCCAAGGTTGCTTTGATGATGAATCTACAAGAGATAAAGGTGGAGTGTTAGTCTTAATCTCTTCGATATCATACTTCTCAACTAAATCATAGGAGATGTCTTTAACACTTACTCTCGTATCTACTGATGCCTTTTCTTCATCCAGTTCTTCAAGCATGCAAGGGACCATGAACTTTTCGGATTTCTTCATTTTAGCTAACACCTTGTGCTCCATATTATACTTGGGTTCTTCATATACCCTCAAGATCTCTTCAACCACTTCTTTGTTAGAGAGTACACCTTTGATGAATCGAGTATGCCCCGTAATCCTTGTTAACTCTTCATCCATTGGAAATTTAATCCTAACATCTATCATTTCATTCTAGATCTTTGAAAACAACTTCTTTTGAGCTTTTGTGTAAACGGGAGGATGAAAATGCAACTTAGCATACGGGTTATCTTCAAGACTGAAAGATTCTTCTTCTTGTGCTTTTGCATTCAATGGAGGCTCATTCTACAATCAAACATTCTACAAGATATTCAACAAGCTTTTTAATTGTGACTACCTCTTCCATTTGATTCATGGTAGCACCCATCACTTCTCCCATGTTTTGAACTTCTTCAAAAGGCTCATCCATTCTACATCCAAGAAGTACACCAATTTCATCCAAAAACTCTTCATCCTCCTTTGCTAGAGCTTCTTATTCTGGTTCTACTAGGATAACATTACAACAATCCTTTAGATTGGTCTCGGGTTTTCTGGGCAAGATGCCTTTGCCATAACTTTTAGAAGAAGATGCCACTTGGTCTATTTTGTTATCCAAAGTCTTGACATGTGCCGAAATGTGCTCAAACTTTAGCATTTAAATCACTAAATCCATCATCAATCTTTGCATTCACTCTTCTTTGCCCTTCCAAAATTTTCTTCAAAAACATCTTGGTCTCATCTTTTTGATGTTGTTGTGTAGATGAGCTTGATTGGTTTCTTAAGAGCTTGAATGGTCCTTCGGGTGGAAAGTTGCTTCGCATTGGACCTTGTTGTTATTCCTTTGTGGCCGGGTAGTTTTGGTTTTGAGGGTTATCAACATTAAAATTCTAATAAGATATATTGTTTGTAAATTTCTTGAAGGCGAGATTGTAGGATATAGGATAATATCTCCCTTAGATGTAACACATATTTTTCTTGATCCTCTTCATCATCCTCATTACCATAACCTTTAGTACCTTCAACTTGATCCACAATATTCACGTACCTTTGGTTCAACCTTGTGATGGTTCAACCTTGTGAACCTATTTATCATATCATTAAGCTACTTGAACCTCAAATCCTCTCGATGATTTTGATCATAGTCGCTCTCATAGCTTTGGTCGCTTTGGGCGAAGTTTTTAATCAAATTTTCACCTTCCTCAACTCTAAGATTTGCAAAGCTTCCTCTACTAGCCGTATCTACAGAGTTTCGATACTTTTTTAATAGTCCTCTATGGAAGATTCCTAGGAGAGCGTCTTTTGCTACTCCATGGTGAGGGCAAGCTCTAGTGTAGGACTTTAACATTTCTCACGCTTCATAGAATGATTCATTGAAACCTAGCTTCAAATTCGTGATATCATTTTGAATTTCAACGGTCTTTTGCTTGGAAAGAACTTGGACACAAATTCCCTCTCTACTTGTGCCCAATTCGATACCAATTCTAAGGGAATGTTCCTCTCCCATTGAGCCGCAATGTCTCCAAGCGAAAATGGGAACAAAATCATCTTGATTGCTTCTTCAAAAGACCCCATTGATTTTCATGGTTCTACATAGTTTATAGAATTGGTCAAGGAGATCAAGTGGATTTTCCGCGGGAAGCTAATTGAACCTTGAGTTTTGCACCATGTTGACTAGACTATGCTTAATCTCAATGTTTCTTGGCTGAACCGATGGTGGTTGAATTCCCATTCTACCTCTTCTAACATTCAGCTCATCAAAAGCACCAATCCTCCTTGGATTTGGTTGGTATTGTCCTTGATGATGAGCATCAATCCCATCATTATTCCCTTGATCATTGACAAAAGGTTCTGGAGGATCTTGATTATTCTCCATACCCAAGCGTTGCAAGTTATCTAGCCTTTCACGTTCTCTCCTACCTCTAGCGTTCTCTCTAGCTAACCTTTGAATATCATCAGCTCTTGGAATGAGATTCGTTGGTCTTCAGCTCCTCAAGTACATGCACTTTCAAAAGGAAAACAAAAAGAAAGATAAGAGTTAGTATTTAGTAATAAAATGACTTAGTTTTAACAAGAAATTTAGAACTAAATGGCTAATTATTACTCCCTGGCAACGGTGCCAAATCTTGATAAGAGATTTATCTCTTTCGAGATTAAACCCGAGCTAAACCGCAAGAGAACAAACTATCTCCTGTATCATAGATTCGGGATCGATCTAGAAGGATAAAGTTCACACACACACACACTTAGTTCTAAGAAAGCTATTATTAAGCTAATTCTAAACAAAGAAGTTGGTTTTAAAATCAAATAACATAAACAAAACCAAATAAAGTGAAGCTAAAGGAAGAACAAGAATCAAAGAAACGATATAAGGATTCAAGGATAAAAGTACATTCATGAGCTAGATAATGTGATTAGGTAGACTAAATGTAACTAAGATGCAAGGGCTAAGCATTAATTGAACCATTCAAAGAAAAAGCAAAGATCAAGTAGTCCATTCTCATGATCCTAGTCCATTCGTTAATCACTTAATCAATCTAATCTCCCGATAGTAATTAAGCAAGAAATAATCATTAAACACAAGCCATAGAGCCTACAATCCAACTTAATCAACTATTCCATAGGCTAAGATTGAAAACCATGTTTAAGATTTTCTTGGAAATTTCATCAAACACTTTCCGGACATAAAACTCCTAATGTCTAGATTTAGAGTGATCAAGTCTAATCTAGCCTTAATACCCTCTTTAACTTGTGAATCTATAAGTAATTAACCCCTAGCAACCTTAATCACATCTAGATCTAACCTAATCTACCTGACCCACAAATCACACAACAAGACTACTCACTAGTCATGATAGGAAATGATGTAAAAAGATGAGATGAAATCATGATTAGATAAATAGAAAAGATAACAAAGATCTAAAATTTTATCTAAATAGCAAAGATCAAAGGGTATTAAGAAAGGAGAACAAAAAGAATGAAGAACATATCAAGCTTAGGTCTTTGGAATTCATAAAAATTTTATTTATAGTGAATTGGTTCAGACAAGGTCAACCCGGAACAAACGGGTCGGATTTGGATAAATCCAATACAAATGCAAGACCAGAGACCGCACTCAGATCGGCGGGTAAGAATTCAATGGTCGACGGTTCACTCTGTCAACCATGCTCAGCTCCCTGGGTTTGCAGGCACAATTCACTGGGTCGGGATACGTCAGATCTTCAAGGAATTCCTACCGATCGCGTTTAGGTCTCCGGGACAGGGGAGCGCAGGTCTCCGGGTCAGCTCTTTTTTCCCGCCGAGCGCGCTTAGCTTGACGGGGTTTTATGCGCAGCTCGGCGCTTTTCGTCCATCTTTTCTCTCTTGATTCTTCGCCTCTACTTTGAACCGTTTTTGCTCATCTTTCGTTCTGTACCTCAATGGTGCCTAAAAAAGGGTAGACAGAAGGGAAACACGTGAGTATACATCCGAGAGACACCTAAACGATACGAGAACTAAATGTAGATGAAATTGGTCCTAAAACATCTAAATTTCTTAGCTATATGCATAAAAGATAACTATAAGCTACAATTAAAGCCGAGTAAGATGTGATAACATCAGTATCCTGGAGTCTTGTTTGTGTTGGGTGCAGAGGCAAGTCGATATCCTGTTCCGTAGCCCTGTCTTGATCGATAAAGCGTCTACGGGTGGTGTTGATGGTCACTTAACCATACAAAGGAAGCCTCTTTGGGGGGGGGGTGTAGACACTCACTTATGTCGCCATATTATATATTATGTAAGATAGAGCCTTCCTGGATTTCTTGGGTGCATTAGGTGTTGTGTGTGTGCATGTTTTAGAACTAGATTGCGTGGTTGAAGTGCTTAAGCCGGGTCTGCGGACTTATAGTTCCCCTAGCTTTCCCACCTCACTGAGTGACTCCCAAGTTTCTCACCCCTCCTCTTCCCCTTTTCCTTTCAGGTTCGGCTAACGAGTAGCTGGAGACACCAGACGGTTCAAGGTGCTAATTTTGGGATCAACGAGATTTTCATTTGTTTTTTCTTAGATATTTTATTTATTTATTCGGTGTAGACTTGGTTTATTTTTGTTATTGGATATTGGAACATGGTTTTTGAATAATAAGAGTTGATCCTTGGATTTATGAAGTTATTTGAGTTGCAAGTTAGGGTAGGTGACACGTCGTTTTGGGAGAGGATGAGATGGGTGTTAAATCTAGTTCAGAGTGATTAATCAAACATATAAGACGGTAATCTTAAGAATCTTCGGGGTATAGAAACGAGCGAAGCACTCATTAGAAATTAGCCCAATTCAAAAAGAAAGCAAAAACGAAAGAATATTGATTGATATGAAAAACCAAAATTGCATCTTCATTTTCAAATCTGATTATGAATCCTATCACACATCGAATCATATTACGTATGGAAAATTAAGGCCACCATAATTCAGAGTTCAAAAACCAATATCACTAGGAAGCAAAAAAAGACAAATGTAGTGGTGAAGAGAATCGAAACAACAGCTAAACGACCAAGGGTTACGTTGGGGGTGAAGGTAATGGAGACGAACAATGTTTACTCGCACCACCTCAACTGTCTTACATAGAGTTCTATGGAGAAGAATTCGTTGAAGAATTAATGATTTCGGATTTGAGGAAGGAAGTGAATGTGGAAGCGAAAATGTCATCGAAGAAAAAATCAAGGTAAGAGGGAATATGGTTTTTATGTTTAGATGAATCGTCGAATATAATGAGTAATCGGGGATTTTCTTATTTTTAAACTTTTGCTAAAACTATTTTTTCACTGAATATTCCTTATATTAAATATAATAAACATATATTTTTGACATACCATAACAATCCAATACCCATAAAAACATAGTAGACACAAAAGGATAAAATAAAACAGAGCATATATTTCTTCAAATTTCCGATTCGCATTGATGTTGACTCTACACCACCACAAAAGTCATTTCTTCCATAATCGTATTCTTCAACCGTTGAGGATATCCTTGGTATATAGATATATGATGTAAATCGCCAATCTTTAAGCACACTTTTAGCAATCTCAAAAGCTTTTCTGTTACACAAAGTTGGTTCAAGGGCAATACTCCAATTAACCTTATATGTCACAATTATGCTATATGTCCCATAGTTGAGGAGAATGAAGGGCTTTGTTTATCTCAATTGTAATGGACCAAAAGCTGATATTCAAAAATGTAGACTATGCATACTTTGGAGATTCCACTCCCAATCTTTGATTTTTGCTAAAAAACAAGAAGATATGTTCGAGTAAGATCTTCATGTATGTAGAAGGATTAGTTTTGTATGGTTTCTCTTATTACCCAAGCTACTCCACATTGTAAACTATGATTTGAACACAAGAAGCCAATGATGTTGTAACACCCCGACCTCCCGGTTCGGTGTAACCGGTGAATACTGAGCAAATCCTTCCGCAAAACCACCAACTTCCACTCTAAACGTCACTTCTAACTATTAACTTGCAAAACAAACACAAAAGGAAGAAAAGGGGAAAGGGAGAGGGGTGAATAACTTTCTGACACAAGTAACTCAGTGAGAATATACACTATACCTCGTTGTCTTAAACCTAGCTTAGCCTAGAAGTCCAAACCTAAACTGAAATCCTCAATCAAGCACCTATTATGCTATGCAATCAAACACTAACATTCATAAACATTACATTCATCTCAATATCACATTCTCATTCTAACAAACATCTATGTACGAGGGTACTCCTATTCCCCTTAACTCAATCTCAAGGTACAACTATTACCCTTAACTCAATCTTAGGGTACTCCTATTCCCCTTAACCCATTCTCAATATCAAGTCGGGGGCCCTTCCTCTTCTCCCCGACCCTTTCACAATAATAATCAAGTGCCCGGTTTGGGTACTTCACCTTTCCCCACCCCCAACTCCAGGGTACTTTACCTTTCCCCCTGCGTTAATTCACAGCCAAATATCCAACCTAGAGGCACATCACCAATTTAGCATGCATAATCTTATTTCTTTCGTAATTCTTATACAATGTCATATTATCCTAAATAATTATTTAAATAATACTAGGTTCTCATCAAATCAATCACATTCATCTAGACGTATATAAGTATTATTGCACATACATAATACTGGTAATATATTCGTGCTGAGACATATAGCTTGACACTAGCCGGTTTAACCCTTGACTAACGATCCAAACAAAACTTTAGACTCAGAGAGAGTAAAGTAAACCATCACCTTTGCCAATTGCAGAAGAATAACTCTGAACTCAGCTTCCCTACGGTAGACAGATTCGTAACATCAAATCCAGAGGCATGCTTGTCCCTTCATATGGATCCGAATCTAGCTTTCCTTTTACCAGTGGATAGATACGAGAGACTACAACATTAGTTTTGAAGATCAACGCAAACATCAACATTTAGATAATCAAAACACTACTTACACCAAAATGTCACAGATCTGGAAATCTGGCAGATTTGCTGCTATTTGGAAACGAAGGCATAACTCTGAAACTAACCATTAACTACGAGATCCGACCATTCAGACTGAAGCCATAGATGTCCTATAGCCACAGCTTCGGTTTCACACCGATTAGACATTGTTTGCACAGCCGATCGTCCTCCTCTTTCTGTATGGTCGTAGATTCGTTATGCACTGGGACCCCTCGGGAAATAGCCATAACTTTGAGAAGAAATCTCCAAATGACGTAATGTTTGATGGAGATGAAAGATCTATGAGAGGAGCACTTACTGTAGTAAAATCAGATCAATCCTCGATGTTTTTGGTTGGTCGTCCCTCTATTGTCCCATAGCATATTAGTTCTGTCTCCAAAGACTGCGTGGACCATCTTCTTCTCTTCTCTTCTTCTCTCTCTCTAGCTTCTCTCTCTCTCTCTCTCTCTCTGACTTGACGGCTCGACAAAAAGAAGAAGAAATTTGGCTTTTGGACACTTTAGAGAGATTAAGTAGAATAGTTTTAGGGTTTTGGTTATTGGGCTCTAAAGGAAAAAGGCTTTCTTTTAATTTAAATTCATCTAGATCGGATCTTACAGTCCATGATGCGAAAATTATCCCCCCACTTAAATAGAATTCGCCCCGAATTCTGTGCGAAATTGTCCCCGTTCCTTCCAGTGTGTCGTAGAGGCAGTGCTTCTTTACTTTCCGGATTTCGAACTACACCTTTATGAACAACTGGGACGTCCAATGTCATACATGTTAACCTCCATGTACGCATGTCGATCATTCCTCCTTCATGATGTTCTAAAATTGTGAATGTGATCCTTCCCTTCAATAATGTTCATGCTCATTATCTTATGAGGGAGAGTAGCATCCCATGGGTAGTGTTCCTGGTCTTCATGGTGCTAGTTGTGAGTTGCCATCCATTACCTTCACTATCTCAATTAGGTTCCTTAGCAGCTTTCATGCTTGAATTATCATGATATGCAGAAGAGTCCTACAACTGCATAACAGATTTTCTTAGGGGGTCATATCCCACTCGATCTCCTCTTACCTTTGTTTCCCTGGTTTCCTTCCCCGTCAGTCATGGCTGCCAAGCTCCTCTAAGCTCCCTTAAGCTATGCCGGAGGGTCAACTCTTGGTACTGGGATGAGTTCCAAACGTACCCAACGCCATATCTTAACACTCATGCGATCCTATATTGACTTCTCTTCCCAGCCGTGTCTTTGCAACAAGGTGATCCATCTGAGTTGTCCTTGCTTAGCTAGCTTTCACTCCTTAGATTTGATTGAAGTTATCCCCACCCACTCTTAGGTGAATTCAACACCTCCTTGTGTCACATGTATCCTCCCACGGATGCGTGAAGCTTCTGGACTCCACATGGACACTCTTCTTAGGATACAACTCTTCATATTATCCATCTCATGGTACTACTTGAAACCATAAACTCGAATAACTTGACTCAAACTCAAACTTAATCCAATCAGACCAGGAGTTCCACTCTTCATTTATGTCTTAAAGAAGAACTCGAACAATCTAACTAACAAGAAACACACACACACACAAGAAAAGTATTAAAACCCCAAACCCCCATTCTAAAATTTATGCTAACTTTTGGACTCTACTAAACCATCCTACTCAAAACTTGTAGCCTCCTCTTGATGGTCATTTTTGAGTCACGCCCTCTGGTAGTCGTTCCAAGTCAAGCTTTGAAGTCCACGTCTTTAGCACCGCTCGCGCAACAAACCCCTGAAAGAAGCCCTAATTCTATGAACTAAATTAAACCTGAAATTGGTGTGCTGTGCAATTAAACCCTAGCATTCATAAACATTCCATTCATCTCAATATTACATTCTCATTCTAACAAACATCTCCCTACGAGGGTACTCCTATTCCCCTTAAATTAATCTGAGGGTACTCATATCCCCCTTAACTCAATCTTAGGGTACTCCTATTCCCCTTAACTCATTCTCAATCTCAAGTCTGGGCCCTTCCTCTTCTCCCCGTCCCTTTCACAAGAAAAATCACGTGCTCGGTTTGGGTACTTCACCATCCTCCCCCCAACTCCAAGGTACTTCACTTTTCCCCCTTCATTAATTCGCAGCCCAATATCCAACCTAGAAGCACATCACCAGTTTAGCATGCATAATCTTTTTTCTTTCGTAATTCTCAAACAATGTCATATTCTCCTAAATCAATATTTAAAAAATACTAGGTTCTCATCAAATCAATCACATTCATCTATCTATACTCGACTTAGTGACCAAACACGCAATCGCACATACATAATATATGTAATATATTCCTGCCGAGACATTAGCTCGACACTGACCAGTTTAATCCTAGAATAACATTCCAAACCAAATTTTAGACTCAAAGAGAGTAGAGTAAACCCTCACCTTTGCCACTTGCAGAAGAACAACTCTGAACTCAGCTTCTCTACGGTGGACAAATTCGCAGCATCAACTCGAAAGGCACACTTCTTCCTTCATATAGATCTGAATTTAAATTTCCTTTTACGAGTAGATAGATATGAGAGCCTAGGATGTTCCTGTAGAAGATTAACCTAAACATAAAACTTTAGATGATCAAAGCACTATTTACACCAAAACTTGACAAATCTTGAAATCTGGAAGATTCGCTGACATTTAGAAACGAAGGAATAACTAAAAAAATAACCGTTAACTACAAGATCGAACCGTTCGTATTGAAGCCCTAAATGTCTTTTAGCCACAGTTCCGATTTCACACTGATCAGAAAGTGTTTGAATAGCCGATGGTCCTCCGCTTCCCGTCTGGTCGCAGATTCGTTCTGTATCGGCACCCCTCGGGAAAACAGCCAGAACTTTTTGGAAGAAAACTCCAAATGAAATACCGCTAAATGAAGATAATATATCTAACAGAGGATCACTTACTCTAGAAAAATCAGATCAATCCTCGATGATTTTGTTGGCCGTCCCTCTGTTCTCCCATAGCATATTAATTCTGTCTCCAAAGACTGCATGAATCATCTTCTTCTCTTCTCTTCTTCTCTCTCTCAAGCTTATTTCTCTCTCTCTTTCTCTCTCTGTGTTTTGACAGCTCAGCAAAAAGAAGAAGAAGAAGTTTAGTTTTTGGTGTCTTTGGAGATTTTAAATAGAATAGGTTTAGGGTTTTGGTTGTTGGGCTCAAAAGGAAAAATGTTTTCTTTTAATAAAAATTCAACTGGACCAGATCTTGCGGTTCAGGATGTTATAATTGTATTTTAAATCTCATCTCGAATATCCTTTCCATCTGTTTTGAGTGTTCTTGTTGTTTGAAATCTTTTATATTTGACGTTTGTCATTATTCACCATGTTCTATTGAATATAATCTTCATAGGCTTTGTGAACAATGGCGTGAGCATCACGGTTTATATTTTCAAAGAACCGTTACAAGTTTTCAAATCAGGCATATGATCCATGGCGAAACTCTTTTAATCTCCTACGGCAGGTTTATATTAGTAATCCTGAGCATCAAATGGTGATTGTTTGACAAATGTTTGTTTTTGATCTTTTTTTTTTACGAGAATAAAAAGAATGGCAACGACAACCATGTAAATACAAATATAAAAGCTTGGTTTTGTGTATTTTGACCTCTTATACATGTTATTCTAGTAATAACAATTTAATCTAGTTAGTTTAGTCCTTAAAAAGTTAATTAATGTTATTTCAAGTAGTTCCTCTATCTTAAAGGATAATCTTTTTGTATAAATAAATCATTAATCGACTTTCAGATATTTGTGGTGGATCTCGAAAAATATATTTTATAAGATAATCTAAATTAGATAAATAATCACTCAGAGGAAGTGAAATAATAACGGTTTTCTTTGTATTGTGAAATACATAGCATAAGAGTTTTCCAAAATCTTACGAAATAAAAATAAATGATTTAAACCTTGTTTTTAAATTAAAAAATTTGAAAAAAAATAATTTGAGTAAAAATGTATATCCATAAATTAAATCTTATCAATTACAAGCCATATAAATTAAATTTTCATAAAATTAAGTCAAATTAAAGCAACTAATATCAATCAGGTTAGAAACAACATGTGGATCCGATGCAGACTTCTAAAGAAGTCTGCATCTGTAATTAAACATTGTTTTTATATTTAAAAGTTATAAAAAATAATTTGAGTAAAAATATATATCCATAAATTAAATCTTATTAATTACAAGGTATATAAATTGAAATTTCATAAAATAAAGTGAATTTAGAGCAACTAAGATCAATTAGGTTAGAGTTTAGGGTTTAGAGTTTAGGGTTTGGGGAAACAAATGTGCATGGTTTGTTGTTGAGTGTTTTGTTCTAAACTCTAAGGGTTGATTTTAGAACTCAAAATTTTTTTGTTATAAATGTTAAATTAGTACAAACAAGTTTAATTACGAATATTACAAACATTTACAAATTAATTTTATTAAGGATTCGACCAAGAATTATAAATTTTCGTGTTTTTGTTTTAGAAGACTTCATAAAGAAGTCTACTAAGTGGACTTCTTTTGAAGTCTGCAATTACGAATTTCATTTTTCCGCTCAAAATTTTGGGGAAATTTACTTTCCTACCGAATTTCCCGTTTAAAATTTATTTTTTTCCGCTCGATGTCAGACTTCAGTTGAAGTCTACTTAGGTTTCCGATGCAGACTTCTAAAGAAGTCTACATATGTAATTAAACATTTTTGAAATTAAAAAATTTCAAAAAAATAATTTAAGTAAAAATGTATATCCATAAATTAAATCTTATCAATTACAAGGTATATAAATTAAAATTTCATAAAATTAGGTCAAATTAAAGCAACTAATTTATGTATATCCATAAATGTCGTCAGAATGACGTATTATTCGCATATACTCTCTTCTCCATTTCCACTTGGCTCTCAATTCTCTTTGTTTCTTCACCATTTAAGTTTCAAGAATCCATCATCCCAAGCTCTCAAGTTGCTCATCCAAAGGTTTTTCCTACAAATGCAAAAGAATGCAATGCGAAGATTAAAATCCTAAACTAGACTCAACTTTGAAACTTTATGGATTTTAACACCTAAATGCATATACAATCTAAATGCAACTAAAGTACATAATAAATGATGCTAAATATGTGTTAAATTATGAAGACATCACTTGCTCCATATTCTTTCAAAGAAGGTCATTGTGGATCCTTTTGAATTGAAAATAAAGGTCCAAAATTTCATGAGCATAAGTCTTTTCAAGCTCTGGATGTGCTCCACTTGGTATACAAAACTTCTTCCTTTGCAACGACAAGCCAAGTGAGACATTGAGACATACTTTGCAACATAAGGAAGAAGATTAAATATAAGAGGATATACGGTTTGTTGAAGTAGCTCAAGTCATCAACGACAAGCTGGATCCCAAAGTACTTAGGAAGCCATGGAAATCGAGAGCCAAGGGACTTAGGCTCAAGGTTTTTTGCAACACAACCAACTATAGGCTTGTTGAAACCAAACTGGATTTGTCCATCCACTATAGAGAAGTCATTGTCCGTCCACTATTAGATCTTCTTACACTCGAATATTGTTATAAAATAGACGTTGATTGGCTCTTTGATTCCTTACATGACAAAACATTCATGACACTTTTTTCTATATATGAGGATCTCACTAAGGAGTTCATGAGTAAAGTGTAGCTTACTTATCTGAGGGACAAGGAAAGCTCGAGACAATGTACTTACATTTTCTACACATGGATTCATCAACACTCCAACATCGACGATTTGTGTGATGTTTTGGGTAAGCATCGTTTCAGTTCTAGTAGGGAGTCTAATCAGGTTTAGAACTGGTTTGCTAATGATATTTTGAAGCCCGGAGGAAGCAAGTAGGCTAGAATTAAACATCTTTCTGGGAGATATGTGCATCGATTCTTAGCTCAACAAACTTTCATTAAGACTGAGAAACTCGGTTAATCTGGATGGGTTCTTTATACACATCTCAAATTTTGTGGAGACTCTGAAAAAGGAAAATATGGAGCACTTATTTTCTAAGATAAGTATAGAGGTGAAACGTGTAGCTTCTAAGTAAAAGAGAGAGACAAAATACACATTCCATTTTGGTGAGATCATCACAGTCATCCTCAGCATAAGAGGCATTGATCTTAGCTCGGGGGCGCCGTTGGAGAGTAGTAGTGTTGTGGACAGTACAAGTCTTCATAAGATTTGTATTTTGTAGGTTGGGTTCAAGGTACTAAGATTTTTTCTACCTCTACACGCCATATTACCAGACGAATCAGAAGTGTATTTTCTTCCCTAGCTCTTTTTGAGTAGTCCTTCAAGACAATATTACTCTCTTTGATCTTATTCTTCCTCAACTTTTCACGGGATAAACACTTTATCTTGTTCTTCAGATGAGAGAGGATCATATATCCAAGGCCATATGGGCCAAGGATGCATCAAAGTGTTGGAGCTTCACTGCTTCATATCATTTCTACTATAGTTGTCTCGAACCTTGTCCACCCGAGCAAGACTTTGGAGGAGTTATAGACTTTCATATCTAAGGAGTGAGTTAAGAGAGTTTGTTTGGAGAGGATGTTGTCCAAGGTTGTTAGTTATGTGAGACACTTAGCACCAAAAGTTTTCAGTAGGACTCTGAGATACTATGCAGATCAATAAGATAATGGAGACTTAGAGTGTTTCTCTTTTGTTTTAGACTTTGGGAAAGATAACATAGATACGTCAACACTGCCCATAGTGATTCTTCATTACGAGTAGGAATCACGCCCACTGATGACC
>OVAN01002651.1:0-32470 GCA_900406275.1 Anastatica hierochuntica
TGGGGGAGCTTGAAACATGACATGACATAATTGGGGAGCGCAAGAGCCACTGATTTGATCAGGATGATGTTTATATATACAGTAAATGAACAAGAAAATACAGGCTCATCCAGATGGATCATAAGCAAATTTTACTTAAGTGTACTTTGATTTAATATATAGGATTTGCTTATGTGTCACTCATATAAGAGCTTTCAACATTAGCCTTATAATTTGATTGGTTGAAAGATTTAGATTTTTAATTTAATTTTGATTTATTTAATTCATCTATAAATAAAAAAAATAAACAATCAACTACTTAAACTCACTTGCCAAACATCCTTCTTAAGTCAACAATTCTTAACTATATTACCAAACATAAGATTATTCTATTTACATACAAATTCTGAGATTATCATATAATATATATTTAAATTATACAATTAAATATGTATTTATAATTTTTTACCTAAATAATATAAATATTTTAAGTA
Source organism: Anastatica hierochuntica (assembly GCA_900406275.1). Taxonomy (NCBI): domain Eukaryota; kingdom Viridiplantae; phylum Streptophyta; class Magnoliopsida; order Brassicales; family Brassicaceae; genus Anastatica; species Anastatica hierochuntica. The sequence goes on from OVAN01002651.1 coordinate 474, forward strand.
AAAAATATGCATTATAATTCGGAAATTGTTATGTAATATTTAAAACTTAATTTTTTTTGGTTTCATTAGATTATCATATAATGTATAGGTCTAAATTATCACATTTAATAATTGTATAAATTAGATTATCATGAAATAAAAATATACAAATTTGAGCACCATCTTTGGATTATCAAAATTTTAAGATGAAATAAAAATATACAAATTTGGTCGCCATCTTTGAATTATCATATATTTGAAAAAACATATACATTATAAATCGGAAAACCGTTACGTACATTATAGATGTGTGAGTTTAAATATGCTTTTTAATTTAAATAACATACACTGTTTTATTGGATATTCTTATATTCTCACATATTATGTTATATTCTTATAGCCTAAACATACATTTTTAGTAAAGTCATAAAAATATATTTAAAGTTATATAATTCTAATAACTTAAGTAATTTTTATTCTTTATAATACAAAATTATAAATTGCCTTATTAACTTTCCTTCATTAGATACAAATTTATTAACTTGAATAGGAAAAAAAATCATTGTGTCCATTAACTTTAACGAATTTATTATTACTGTCAAGTATTTTTCCTTTTTAGGTACAAATTTATTTATTTGAATAAGAAGAAAAATCATTGTCTCTATTAACTCATAATTACAAGGCATTCAACTTTAAGGGTTTAAGGACATTCCTTATAAATCTGATTAACAAATATGAAAAAGGAAATCAATCATTGGCATAACTTTGGAAATAATTATTAAAATTTATTGACTTTCAAGATTATTGAAATGTATAAATATGAGCGGTTGTACCATATGAAAAATACAAGATCAAACTTATCCTCTACCAAGTAAAAAAGAATCACCCGATATGGTTACTAAAATTTGATTTCATCAATGATCTTAAATCATTTCTACGTAGTAATTGGAGCATAAACGTAAAAGTACTTCGTGTTTGGCGTCAATGTTCTTCATCTAGTGAAACTCTCGAGGCTGTTTTAGCGGATCAAAAGGTATATTTAAATGTCTATATTTGTATATAACTCTTTCTAATAAAGCACTTTAATATTGCATGCACGTTAATATACTTACTTGCACGCACGTGACAAAATTTAATCTTCTGTTGTACATTTAAGTTATATATGAGTAAGATTTGAGCGACGAGTTATATACAACATGGTCTTTATTGTACATATATTATTTGTTATTAATAATTTTGTTTTTAATATAATTTATTTCAGGGTGATAAAATAGACGCAATGATCCCCTCGACATATGTCCAAAGATTCATATCAGTTTTGATTGCTAATCAACAATGGTTTCATGTTAAGGGATTTGATGTCGTTGATGCAAATCCAATAACCTGAACCACTCCACATGAGTTTAATATATCATTTAGAGAAGATACTTTAATTGAAGGAGGAGGTCCAGTCGAGAATAATAACTTCTTTTAGATTTTGATGAGCTCATAGATATCACATATGATACAAGTGAAATGTTTCGTAAGTATAACACAATGATTAATAACCGAAAACTTACATGGTAGATTGTTTAAGGGTGCCCATTGTTTAGTCATATTTATTTTAAACATTATTTTTTCATATTGCAAGAATTAGATTCGTTTGAAAAGACTGAAGAAAAGTATAAGCCAAACATTTTAATTGCTCCACTTTTTTTCTTTTCATATAAACCAATAAAAAGTTTCATTTTTATTTTATATTTATGTAAGGTTGAAGACAAGAAAAATAAGAAAGAAGAAGAAGATGGTGATCAAGTTGAAGAATGAGAGGGACATATGATTTGCTTTGATAGATATTAGTCTTGTATGCATCTTTCCGAAAATATATTGATAGTTATGACGATGATTATTATCACGCAGATGATGGTGATACTAATCATCATCTAAATGCTATGTCTCTTTACGAGTTTACATTTTAAATTTTTATTCATTAAATCTGTTTTTCATTCACTGGACGCATAAGAATTATGTTTGTATATATCATTTATATAAACATTTTTATTATCGTGTTATTTATTGATGCTTTTTATTGTTATATTCTATTCATACATATTTATATTTTTGCTGATATTTAACTTTTTCACGGATAAATATGTTTGTTGGTGAAAGAATAAAAAAAAATTAGATTGGCAAAGTGAATAAGAAAATATTATATGTTGTACCATGCTATTATGAGCTAATAGAAAATGAATTCCAAAGGCATAAGGATTCTTTTTTCAAAGTAGTTGAAATTTGATTTAAATCAATAAAGATAAAATGAAATATTAATTTTAAAAATCAATTTCGATTGTTTTTCTAATCGAAAGAGTTTTTCTAAACTTAATTTTACAAATTCGTTAATTGACATCTACTGTGATGAATTTAAATATTTTAAAAAATATATGTTTAATTGATAAGTATTTGAATATTTTCTGTTTTGAATTTATAAGTATAATTTAGTTCCTAAATTTTTATTTATTTTTAGAATTTTAAACAAGATATGTTGCTCAGGTATACACCAATAAAATAAGATGATACCGATACGCATATTAGTTTGTATTTCTAAAAAAAAATTCATATCTTTAATGTTGTGATTAATAATTTGGATAATTTACGTCAAAATCCTACATATTTTGAGCTAGAATTATCTTCCTTTGCATTTGTACTTTGATCAAATTTATTTACTAAATTATTATGATAAATATGTCCTAAATAAACATATTTTTGAGTTAATTCACTAGAGAACAATGTTAATAAATTCTTTTAATTATAGTTTATTTATAAAATAATGTTAGTTGAGTTTATTGGATAAATTAATTAGGTAAATGCATGATCATCTTATTATAAATGAAAAATATATAACAAATATTATATATTATACTATGATAAATGAACATAAAAAATATCACATTATAGTTAAATCCTTCATATAATAATTTTACCTAAGGGTGAGAGTTCGAACGAGCGTTCATATATCCATTCGAGTTCAGTCGGATTAATTCGGGTTACGAGTTTTCGGGACTAAATATTTAAGATCTATTCGGTTCATATTTTTGCAGGTTTTATACTTATTTAAATTATGTAAAAAATCCAAATATACCTAAAAAACCTCAACAATCTAATTTTTTGGGATAATCCGGATATCTTCGGGTATTTTAAATATTTTGGATATTATAACTAAATAACTCATGTACTTATGTATATAATTATAAGTTAAGTATTTTTGGATACTCGCAATATTTTGATTTGTGCCAAAATCGGTTTCAGTTTTTCGTCTATTGAAGTTTTGCATTCATACAAATTTTTATCAATTTCGGTTCAGATTCTGTATCACTTTTCTTGGTCAGATTCACTTTGATTCTTCAGATTTAAGTATTTTGTCCACCTTTACTTACACGCGCAAATTCGCGGACACCGCCTAGTTTATTTGAAAATATTGTAAAATTTAAATATTTGACATATGTCATTAGTCTAATTGATTAGTGACATGTGTTTTGATCATATGAATTATATTTTGGTGAAGTTTCAAGTTCAAGTTAAACATATTTAGCTTTATATTATAAGATAAGATGCATTCTTTGTCATTATTTGTTTATAAACTCAAGTTTCTTATGTACAGTATTAACTATCAGATGATAAAAAAAAAAGAGGAACCAAAACAAAACTTTTGATGATTTAACCAAAAAAAAAAAACTTTTGATGATAAAAGAAAAAGTGAAACAAAATGTGTGAACATTCTTTTAGGAGGAAGTAGGCCATAGCCCATAACTAATGGGCCTAAATGGCACTGAGCTTCAATTCTGATACGTGTCTTGTTTATTAAGACACGTGACTTTTAGAAGACGTGGCAAAAGAGGAATCTCCTCTCTTCCTAACGTAAAATAGACTTTTTCGTAGGCATCTCAGATATATGACACGTGGATCACTACTTACCGTGAAATTAAAATAAAAGAAAAATAAATATCTGGATTAAAGGTTTGCGAATTATTTCAATCCACAAAAAAAAAAATTGAAGAAAAGAGCTCCAAATTTTTTAAGAGAATCACAAAGTTAACCCATTTTGAGGAAGGAAAAAAAAAATCCTCTGCCTTAAAGTTTTCATCTATCGGTTGTTTCCATTTCCAGGTTTCAATCGAGATTCTCTTTCTTTCTTCCATTTGATTTTGGGTTTCTTTGTGTACATATATCGATCTTCGAGTTTCATCATCTGGGTCTTTTGAATTTCTAGCCTTTTTAGCGTTGTTTGTAAAAAAGTTTCTGTCTTTTCTAATGGATTGTCTTTGGTAAGTGATCGATTAGTGATTTGGGGAAGAAGAAAGCTGTTTGGGTTCTTGATATTTCGTCTTGATTTAGGTTCTCTTGCAGCTTTCTCACAGGTTTTGGGGATTGTCTTTAGCGTTTAGATTGATTTGGGATTTTGAGTTTCTTGATTCTGTATAATCATGGCGGAAGCTATTGGTGCTGTATCTTTGGTTGGGCATCGACCTTCGATTGTGAGGATCGTTGTCAAGAATGAATCGAAAACTCTGAAATCGCAGAACACAGTTCGATTTCCTGTGAAAAGGGTTCTCCCTAATCTGATGCAGAGTGTTAAAAGCAAGCCAATGTCGGTGTTTCCGATCAAGGCTCTTGCTATGGAGCTCACTAAAGAGATGCCTGCGTATAAGAAGAAGGACGAAAGGTTACCGAGAACTTGGAACTATCTTGATTCGGGTTCAGATAATAAACCAAGTTTATGGCCTCCTGAGAACAAAGCCGATAAGCCTTCTTTGCACAATCCTTTACTTAGACAAGAACGGATGGGTTGTGGTTGGTTAGGTGCGATATTTGAGTGGGAAGGAGTATTGATCGAAGATAATCCTGAACTCGAGAACCAAGCGTGGCTGACTTTAGCTGAGGAAGAAGGGAAATCTCCTCCTCCGGCTTTTATCCTTAGACGCGTGGAAGGGATGAAAAACGAGCAAGCGATTTCCGAGGTTCTGTGTTGGTCTAGAGATCCTGCTCAGGTTAGAAGAATGGCTTCAAGGAAAGAAGAGATATTTAAAGCTTTACATGGTGGATTGTATAGACTAAGAGACGGGTCACAGGAGTTTGTGAATGTGTTGATGAATAATAAAATCCCTATGGCTTTAGTATCAACACGTCCCCGGGAAACACTAGAGAATGCTGTTGGATCGATAGGGATCAGAAAATTCTTCAGTGTGATAGTTGCATCGGAGGATGTTCATAGAGGCAAATCGGATCCTGAGATGTTTGTTTATGCAGCACAGCTTCTTGATTTCATACCGGAACGCTGCATCGTGTTTGGAAACTCAAACCAGACTGTAGAGGCGGCTCACGATGGGAGGATGAAATGTGTGGCAGTGGCTAGTAAACACCCGATGTATGAGCTCGGAGCGGCTGATCTGGTGGTAAGGAGATTAGATGAGTTGTCGGTTATCGATTTGAAGAAACTTGCGGATATTGAATTGACGGAATTCGAACCAGAACTGGAGATGGAAAAGGAAGATGAGAGTGTGCTACCATCATCAGGTGTAGCTGTTGATGATATCTTCTGATGGAAGCAAAACAATCTTCTGTAATATTGTACAGTTTGTATGGATTTGGATTCGCAAAAAATTGTTATAGCTTCTGTGTATAATTGGAACAGGTTAAAAATGGGGAACAAATATAATGTGCTCTCATGCATATACTTTTCGTTTCAAATCTTAGTGTTAATGTTGTGTGGGAGTCTATGAACACAAGTGAATAAGAGATTCATCTTAAAGTCATTTCTTGTTGTACAAAATTAGTTGAAATAATTGGAGCTGGAAGAAGATGTTATAGTTTAACAAAGCATTAACCACATCCTTGAGTAGCTTTATGGAACACTATTTAAAATCTAATATTCAAGTTAACCGAATATAAAATTTCAGCATGAATCCATGTTTTCTGGTAATCAAATTCATAGACATTTTTATAAACTTTGGTCAACCATTGGAAAGAAGGTTTTCACACTTATGCCCGTTATGTATATGTACAAAGTCCAGAGAATAAGGGTTTAAGGCGCAAACAAGTAACAACACTAACTTTTTAAATGATTAGGAAGTTTGGGGCATTAGCTCTTTAGGACGAATTTGTGATCTGCTCATTAACTCGAAGAGCTTTTACTTTGGACCAACGCTTTGTTTGTGAGATAACAACAACTTAATAACATCAAATTTCAGAAAATTTTCACTTCAATATTTAAAAGCTAAAGGATTCGATCCTCCACTATCTCTCTCTCTCTCTCTCATAAAAAAACTCTAATTGATCTTCTCAGAAATATTAGCCGCCAACCTCGTCTTCCCTTCATCGTCGATTTAGAGACCGGTGGCTCCTAAAACACCATTACCGTTCCTTCTAGTGTCCCTCTATTTTTTCTTTTATTTTTCTATTTCGTTTCTAGGATTTGTTTCGGACTTGTTTTGGTGTTGTTCTTGAAAATGTGAGGACTATCATAGAAACGAATTCAAAAACTATAACAGACGATTTCTCAACATAAACTTTGTATATCACTAGATTTCTTCCAAAAACACCATACAAGTTTTTTGAACAGAAATTGCAACAGACTAAGACACTCTTATCTTGTTGCACCCTAGTCTATACCACTCAGGAACTGAATACAAGGTTCATGAGTTTCTCCCCTTAATGCTTCGTACAAAAGCAGAGAAGGACTCTAGTTTCTTTCTCTTGAAAACGTTCAAGAAGAAAAAAACATCCCGTTCTTAATCTATTAATACCCATAGATTAAAAACCCTAGAAAATCTAGATAATCATGAAATATAGAAACTAAATGTATTCATGATTATCTTTCCAACAAAAACCTCTTGAATATATCCTTTCCAAATCTCCACCAATTTGGATCTTCAAATATTCAGAGAATATTCTTGTTCCAACAAACCTCCAGCTCATTCTTATCCAAGAATCCAGTTGTTGCTTTCACTCCTGTGACATCGTCATTCGCCTCACTGTCACAAGTACTGTAACACGCACTGTAACAAGTCTTGCATCTTCAATCGTGTCTCTCAAGCACCTGCAACATATAAACCACACAACTACCACATAACCTAGACAAGTCAAAAAGTCAATGAGATTTAAACAGAAACCTCTTCCTAAAATTGTCGTACACCTGCAACAACAAATGAGACAAACCACTAAAACAACTCCAGAAGAACCATGTATGTTCTCTTACTCCCCCATAAACCTACACTAGTGGATCAAATACAACCTAAGAAAAGCAAAAAAAAACTTCCATATTCGATCACTCCCCATCATCTAAGCTACATCAGTCACTTTGACCCTAATTCTCCTCCTGCTTGAGAGCACGCAAAGTTAAAAACTAATGTTTGAGGGATCAAGTAGACTTACCTGTTGGACATACGTTTGAAGGATCAAGCAGACTTACCTGTTGGACTTTGTAGGTATCATGTGGAAATTCTGACAAGTAGAAAACATGTAGACATACCTTCATTGTTCCAGCTGTTGCAGAGGTGGACTTGTCTTCCTCTTCATCTTCCTTAGGTGATGCACACCTCTGCCCTAGTGTATCGCTAAGTCTACTAGTCATAGTGTATTTCATTTGTGCTATCAATCCAGCTCTCTGCGACACACACACATATTTTCATTGTCAGAGACAAATATCAAAGATAACATTTCTTTTAAGTCCTTCTTGATACAATGCATGATGTCTCAGCTTACTAGAATTAAACCAGGTCATCCCTGATTCACTGCAACACTCGATATCTGGATTAGTAAAATAGCTCATAGAATTGACGCATCCACTAGCAATCAAATCACACAATGGAAATATAAACTGCACCGACGTCACATGTGCCGCATCTTTGAATTTGATTGAAAACATGGAATTTAATTAATATTCATTTTTGAGTTTCACAGACTTTTTTCTCCTGAAGTGCTACAAGGACTACCTCAGCATCTAGGTCAGAGCATATACTTAGCTCTTTTAGACTTGTGACATCTGATGATCATGCCTTTGAAGGATAGCTTTCACTCTGTCATGCCTTTATCATGCCCTTAATCAACTTTCAACCTTTATCCGTCATAGAAAGAAGCTGGAATTTTGGTCGATGCAAGCTTTATTTCAACAATCACACCCTCTACTATCATCGGATTTTCCTCCAGTACAACCACTATAACAGATAATAACATAGTAATACATGCACTATCACTTGACTTCTCAAGTGCAAGTATCTTTCTTTTATAAGACTTTAAGTTCTTCTTTAGCTTTTTGCAACCTTTCTTTATGCAGAATATGTACTTTTCAGAGCATGACAACATGATTCGCAACTTTTTTCCATCTAGGATTCTAGATTCCAAACAAAGTCAAAGCCTTATATACACTTGAACTCGTACCTATCACAGTCCTGCACACTCGACAAAAATATTATATCTCACATACACCAATTGATTTTCTCAGTTTGACAAAACGGTTAAAATCCAATGGTTTTATGAACAAATCAGCTAATTGCAAATATGTGACAACATGTTCAATCACTACCTGTTTTTCCTCCACCAGCTCTCTGATGAAGTGGAGCCTTATGTCAATGTGTTTTGTCCTTTAGTGTTGCACTGAAGTTTTGGATATGTCAATGACACTTTTGTTGTCACAATAAACTAAGAACGATCCAGAGTCCATTCTGTAATCAACTGACATTTGTTTCATCCACATGAGTTGTGTGCAACAGCTTCCCATGGTGATGTACTCGGCTTCTATTGTGGACAATGATATAACATTATGTTTCTTGCTTAACCACGAGATTATATTATTTCCTAGAAAGAAGCACCTTCCACTTGTGCTCTTACGATCATCCACACTTCCTGCCCAATCTGCGTCACAATATCCTGCAAGATTTTTGTTTGTCCATTTGGCGTAGTATATGCCAAGATTGAATGTCCCCTTGACATACTTGATGATTCTTTTCACTGCATCAAGATGTAATTTCTTTGGTTTTGCTTGATATCTTGCACAAACCCCAACACTTAAACTCAGATCTGGTCTACTCGCGGTAAGATAGAGAAGACTTCCAATCATTCCTCTGTAGAGCTTTGGGTCAACATTTTCACCAGTTTCATCCTTGCACAACTTGGTTGTGGTACTCATGGGTGTCTTTGCTTCTTTGCAGTGATCCAGACCAAACTTTGTCACTAAGTTTCTAGCATAGCTACTATGTGAAACAAATACTCCTTCTTCTGTCTGACGTATCTGCAGTCCCAGAAAATATTTCAACTCTCCCACCATGCTCATTTTGAACTCTTGCGTCATATTATGCACGATGCATCTACCAGCTTTTGTGACGTTCCTCCAAAGATAATGTCACCTATATAGATCTGCACCACCAGAATATTTCCTTCTTGTTCTAGGATGAATAGTGTCTTGTCAACACTTCCTCTAACATAGCCTCTACCAATTAGAAAGTTTGTTAGACGTTCATACCAGGATCGTGGAGCTTGCTTTAACCCATACAATGCCTTGTTTAGCTTGCAGACGTGGTTAGGGCTTGTGGCATCTTTGAAGCCCTTGGGTTGTTGTACATACACTTCTTCTTGAAGTACACCGTTCATAAAAGCACTCTTGACATCCATCTGGTACACAATAAAGTTTAAGATGCATGTCATACCTATAAATATTCTGATGGATTCAAGACGTGCCACAAGAGCAAAAGTTTCCTCAAAATCAACTCCTTCGATCTGAGAATATCCTTGTGCAACGAGTCTTTCCTTATTTTTGACAACCACACCATTTTCATCAGTCTTATTTTTGAAGATCCACGTGGTTCCTACAACATTCACCCCATCTGGTCGTGCCACAAAGCTCCCATACCTCATTTCGAACAAACTGTTCCAGTTCTTCTTGCATAGCACCAATCCAGAATTCATCATCAAGTGCTTCAGCTTGGCTCAATTGTAGATACAAAGCAAGCAAACTGTACCATCTCCCTAAAGTTGATGGTTACTCCTCAAGTTTTCCTCCCTTCATCTATTCTTCTTATAACATCATCTACGTAGTGATTTCAATGAACTTTCTGAGTCACTTCTTGACTTGTGTCTTCTCCTTCAGACTTGTTTGTGTTACCAACTCGGTCTGCGTTAGTCTCATCTGTGTCACTGTCTGAGCCACCAATACTCCATTTCATAGCTGATACATCATCAAACATAACATTCATTGATTCCATGATCATCTGCGATCGAGTGTTATACACTCGCTGAGCTACTTCCAGAGTAACCCAGGAAAATTCCCTCATCACTTCTTGCATCAAATTTTCCCAGATGATCCTTGTCGTTGAGAATGTAACATCTGCATCCAAATACATGGAAATAGCCCAGATTCGGTACCTTTCCCTTCTAAATTTCATATGGAGTCTTTGTGGTACCTCTCCTGACATAGACTCTATTGATGATGTAACATGCCGTATTGATTGCTTCTACCCAGAATCTGGTTGGTACATCATTTCCATGCATCATTGCTCTAGCCATTTCTTGCAGAGTTCTATTCTTCCTTTCTACTACACCATTTTGCTCAGATGTTCTTGGTGCAGAGAATTGATGCATAATACCTTGACTCTCACATAAGGTTCTCATGGTTTCATTCTGAATTCACCACCATGATCACTCCGAATCTGCTTCAGACCACCTTTCCCATTCAACAGTTGTAGTGCCCAGATCTTGAAACTTTTTATTGTGTCAACTTTGTCTTGAATGAATCTGACCCATGTAAATCTTGAGAAACCATCAACTAGCATAAACACATACCTCTTTCTTACAATGCTTTCTGTCTACACTGGACTCGTCATATCCATATGAACTAAATCAAGTATTGTCTTTAATTGAATATCTTGAACCTTTTTGTGTTGTACTTTTACTTGTTTTCCCTTGTTGCAGGGACCATACACCATCTTATATGTCTGTTTGAGCTGGGGCACTCCACGAACTATCTCCTTATCAACGATATTTGTCAGATGTCTGATGTTCATATGGCCTAACCGCCGATGCCACAGGTTCATATCATCCCTAGCTGATAAGCATTGTGACGAGTTTTCCCACATGTAACAGTTGTTTCCCAATCAACTTCCTTGTAACACAACTCTTCCTTTCTCGTCAATTGCTTTGCATTCAATTTTTGTGAATTGAACCATCAGACCTTCATCAGAGTGTTGACTAACACTGATCAAATTTACTTTTAACCCCTAAACCAGGTACACGTTTGTCAGAGGTGGAAGATCTGTTGCACACGTATCTCCCTTTCCTTTGATACCTCCCTGACTTCCATCTCCGAAGGTGACCTTTCCTCCTTTGATTGTCTTGATATTTGGAAGGTTTTCGTGTGAACCTGTCATATGTCGAGAGCATCCACTATCAAAGTACCATAGTCCGCTGTGTTCTGGCTCAGTTGTTAACAACGACATACTACACCTAAGACTGGGTCCAGTTGTAGTAAACCTTGTTGTATTTGCCCTTAGATCAGTACTCTTCAACCAAACTTGATTTCAATACCCTTTCCTCCAATACTTTCCTTGATTCATCAGTTGTTTCACCCTTTCTTTGAACCTGTAGTAGTTAACCTTGAAATGTCTTTTCTTGCCACAGAAGAAGCACCCTGTTTTTCTCACCGGTTTGGTTTTCAGTTCTGATTTCTCAGCATGTAGCATCATGCCTGGAACAAACTTGATTTGTTCTGAATTTGATCCTCCAAAACCATTGTACTCCAGACCTCTTGTGGGTCTCTCTGTTCTGCCACAGTTTAATATCTCATCCAGCTTTTGAGACCCAATAAGCATTCTGATAGTCTTGTAATGATGATCCAGTTTTGCTTGAAGTTCTTCAGATAATTTCTTCTCAGCCTATACTTCCTTCATCAACACGTCTTCTCTTGTTGCTATAGTCAAATTTTCTTTCATTAGGCGTAAACTGTCACAGTTAATCTTCTTTTCAGCTTCTAGCTTATTCTGTAGTGTGACCACCAGTGACTCAAGACGTTCTTTCTCTTTGATCAGCCATACATTGTCTTTCCCCAGCTTAACCAATGTCTGACACACCTGACGATAGTTCTCAGTAACATCACCATCTTGCTCATCATCTGAGAGATCTTCAGATTCAGTATCTGATACCTAAACTTCTTCCTCAATTTCAGTGATTCCAATGAATGCAACAAAATTGGATGCTTCCTCCTCTTCCTCATTGTCTTCATCTGTCTTATTTTCATCTATCCCAATCAAAGATTTTTCTCTGTGACGCTTCTGATCATTTATACACTCCAGCTGAGTATGACCAATCCTTTTGCATCCAAAGCACTTTATCACCCTTCGTCGCATTGTTGGACATTCTGTCTTAAGATGTCCAAAACATTTTCATTCATAGCATTTTATTTCAAACTTCTTCGTAGACCTCTCTATCTCAGATGGTTTCTTAGTGACAATGAACTTTTTCTGACCCTCTCCCTGCTCAACTCTTCGTAGAACTCTGTCGAATTTTTTTACAAGCATACTCACAGGATCTTCTGTTGTATCCACTTGTTGTGTGGTTTCATGAGATACTAGTGCCACACCTTTTCCCTTTTTAGCTCCTCCATCTCATGAGCTCGTAGCATTCCCACAACTTCATTAAAACTGATTGTATCAATGTTAAGAGACACTGACATAGTTGTCTTGTATGTTGTGTACTTAGCTGGAAGACATCTCAAAAACTTCTTGACCAATTTTTTTTGTCTTGTTATCTCTTTCCTAAAGTGAGTGATTTCTTTGCCAGAGAGCTTATCTGAGAACTGAACTCCTCAATTTTCTCATGCTCCCCCATCTTTAGGTTTTCAAACTTAGAAGCCAGAAAATCTTTCCTTGAGCTTTGCACCTTTTTTGTTCCTTCAAAGTGTTTCTGAAGGATTTCCCAGGCCTCCTTGGCAATCTCAGTTCCCTGTATCAGCTCAAAATGTTTCTGTGAGACACTTGCATGTATGGCAGACAGAGCTCGAGAATTGTACTTTGACATCTTCATCTCTGTTTCAGTCAAATCTTCATCTGGTTTAGGCGTCACAACACCTGACTTATCAGTAACCATTGGTTATGTCCATCCTTTTACAACAGCTGTCCATGCCATAGCATCGATACCCCTTTTGATAGATCTTATTCGTGACTTCTAGGACCCATAGTTAGTTCCATCAAGCATGATCTTTGAATTGGAGATCAACTCGTGATAGTTCTCCATTTTTCCGCAAGATCACACCTGTTATAAGACAAACTGGTGACTGCTCTGATACTAATTGAAAATGTGATGACTACCACATGAACGAATTTAAAGACTTTAATAGATGCCTTCTCAACATAAACTTTGTATATCACTAGATTTCTTCCAAAAACACCATACAAGTTTTTTGAACAGAAATTGCAACAAGACTAAGACACTCTTATCTTTTTGCACCCTAGTCTATACCACTCAGCAACTGAATACAAGGTTCATGAGTTTCTCACCTTAATGCTTCGTACAAAAGCAGAGAACGACTCTAGTTTCTTTCTCTTGAAAAACGTTCAAGAAGAAAAAAAACATCCCGTTCTTAATCTATTAATACCCACAGATTAAAAATCCTAGAAAATCTAGATAATCATGAAATATAGAAACTAAATATATTCATGATTATCTTTCCAACAAAAACCTCTTGAATATATCCTTTTCAAATCTCCAACAATTTGGATCTTCAAATATTCAGAGAATATTCTTGTTCCAACAAATCTCTTGTTCATCCTTGTCCAAGAATCCAGCTGTTGCTTCCACTCCTGTGACATCGTCATTCGCCTCACTGTCACAGGTACTGTAACATGCACTGTTACAAGTACTGTGACAAGTACTGTAACAAGTCTTGCATCTTCAGTTCTCGGGTTTGGTAGCTACTAATTTTTGTTCACTGTTGTTCCGAATGTTGGAGGATTTTGGTGTTATAAATATGATTTCTTTGTGTCGAATCATAAGGTCGACGAGTGCTGCCGGATAAGAAGATCGACAGATGTTATTGGATTAGAAGATCGACATGACGTAGCGAGATTGGAAGGTCGACAGTTTGATTGAGCTCTTAAAGACGCATAAAAAACTTCAACCTGTTTTCCATGTTGGGCTTCTATTTTGGATTATACCATTTCAGGATTCTACAAAATGATTTGCAAGGGAAAAGGAAGACTCATTATTACCAGATTAGTCAAACTTCTGGTGACGCGTTTCCTTCACGATCAAATTTTGTTCTACTATTGTGGAAAAAAGGAGAGCAAGTAGTGTAAAGTAAAATTAATTTTGGATATAATTGACATCAATGTATCACGGAAAAACCATCCAAGAATAAGATAAGTAAGATTATTGTTATCCATCATATTTATCTTTATTCTCTCTTTCTTTATGTAATTTACCGGTATGTCTCCGGTTAAATATTAATAAAATCCTAACGTTAAAAAAAATGGGCATCAAAAACTTTTTTTGCTTAAGGCAACAAAACATTTTGAGCCAACTTGACTTCTAGGATACTTAGTGTGAAACCCCGATTTATGGAGACAAAGTGGTGTGTGAGGAAAGCCTAAAAGAATCGATTTTGCTATCTATATCATCAATATGCACTTATTTTTCAGTCACCGAATTAAGTGTGTTTGTGCTGGAGGAGCAATATTAGGATGAGTGACCTTTCAGGAAATGAGTTTCCGAAATGGTGCAAGTGAACATAAAGCACGAGAAAAAATCGCTTGGTAATTTAGAGATATTGCATGACAATAAATCAACAGAATGAATCCGTGAATTAGAGAAGGATCGTTGCAGACACACGCGACAGATGAACGGGGTTGTTACACTTAGCAAGTGATATTGGTGGAAATTTAGATCTTAATAGTTATCCTGAACTCTATTCTTAATTTTTTTTATTATAAGTCAAACAAACTCATCATGTGACTTAAGCGTTTTATTAGGATCTTTAGTCTTTACCTTAACTATGGGATCAAAGTTATTCTTATAGTTTTAAAATACAAATACAGTATAATGCACACATGAACTCTTTGTAAACGCGTCTACATTTATGTGGAGATCCTAATACTATATAAGTTTCCATCTAGAATTTAATTTTTGTGCATTCATCTCACCCAATCAAGAAAAGAGGACACGGAGTTGACCTTTTGTCTTTGTTTTCCCATTTTTAATTATGTACAATAGAGTATTTAAAAAAGAAACTTTTGTTCATTTCATTTTCTTTTAGTTTCATGTTAATTTTTTTTAATCAATCAAACGTTGAGGCACACCATGTCCTATTTATATCTCTTGTCACTATGCTAAGGTAGACCATATCATATAGATTTATAACATAATAGTTAAATGTAGATGTATACAAAGAAAAAAGTCGGTTCATGATGAGAAACATTTAAGAAAATTCCAAGAAACTATGTCCACCCTTACTTGAAAACTAAGTTGGTCTTCCCATAAAATTTTTAAGTTTCTCCACAACCTATACATATACTATAATCAATGCATGCATGTGCAAATGTTATTATAGTGTATAGTATTATAATTTCAAGACCCTTTTATATAAATTGAAGTTGTGTGAGCTTGATTCTACTCTAAGTCTTTGTTCACCATATCAATGTGATTTTCTTTAACAAAACACCACTCGTTTTTAAAGTTTTTTTCATCAATAACAAGATCGAAGAAGATCATCATGATGATGAGTAATCTAAAACTGGGTGTGGACGTGATAGGAGCACACAATCTGTTCCCAAAAGATGGTCAAGGAACATCAAATGCTTTCGTAGAGCTTTACTTCGATGGTCAGAAACATCGAACAACGATCAAAGATCGAGACTTAAACCCGGTTTGGAACGAGAGTTTCTTCTTCAACATCTCAGATCCATCTCGTCTTCACTACTTAACACTTGAAGCTCAAGCTTATAGTCACAACAGATCTACTAATGGACGTTCCTTTCTTGGCAAGGTATCTCTCTCAGGGACCTCTTTTGTTCCTCATTCTGATGCTGTTGTTCTTCATTTTCCCTTGGAGAGACGTGGAATCTTCTCTCGTGTGAGAGGTGAGCTCGGTTTGAAAGTTTACATAACCGATGAAGCTTCTTTAAAATCCGCTGCTGCTTCTTCTGATCATCGAGATAACCTAGATCCGGCACTACCAACAGGTATTGACTTCTCAGCTTTGGTACCATTTGGTTTGTAGATTATGGTTTATTAGAGTTTAGCTAAATATCGGTTGGCTTCGACCTAATAGTAAAAATATTTGTTAAGTTTGATAGACTTCTAACTCAAAACCAATTAACAATGAGTGGACTGACTCATGTCATTTATATATTATTGAGTGTTCCTTTTAAATGATGGACACAATATTGGTTTTATACATCAATTTACATATGGAAAATGCTTTCTAGGGGTTAAATGTCGGTCATTCGAGTCCGAGTTTAAGGAATTGTACTATTCTGCGTAGTAGAGTTATTTGGTAAAAAAGAACGAGTAGAAAGTGATTCTATTTCCATTTGCTTTATTCTTCATAAAAATCAATAACATAATGGTAATAATAAAAGATTAGATTAAATTAGAGTTGAAATTTGAGATGTCCCAACTCCAAAGGGTTTTTGCAGTTTGGTTTTATTGATATGTTCATTTCTACTTCTTATGATTCGTTTAAAACAACAAAAAGGTGATTATTTAGTTGGAGTTGATTCTTTTTGTGATAGTGTCAGCAATGAAGGTAGAGCATAGATCAGACAAGCGACATGTCTTTTACAATCTCCCTAACAGTGCACAAGAACACCAACATCAACATCCACAAGGGCCTAACCAATCCTCTTCCTCCGCTGCTGAACCGGATCATCCTAACGAACATCATCACCATTATGTGCCAAAGCACCAGGCAGACGAGATGAGACCCGAACCAGCACCGCCTGCTAAGCTAATCCATGCGCATTCGATTGCTTCGGCACAGCCAGCGGATTTCGCGCTTAAAGAAACAAGCCCGAACCTTGGTGGTGGAAGAGTTGTTGGTGGCCGTGTTATCCACAAGGACAAAACCGCTAGAAGTACTTATGATCTTGTCGAGAGAATGTATTTCCTCTATGTCCGAGTCGTAAAAGCTCGTGAGCTTCCTATAATGGATATTACAGGAAGTGTTGATCCTTTCGTCGAGGTAATTAAGTAATGTTTTAAACAACATTTTGATCCAAATTAAGAGCATTATCATTATGAAAAACGTTTTGTTTTTGTAGGTAAAAGTAGGGAACTACAAAGGAATCACAAGACATTTTGAGAAGAGACAGCATCCAGAATGGAACCAAGTGTTTGCATTCGCGAAAGAGCGAATGCAAGCCTCGGTTTTGGAAGTGGTGGTTAAGGACAAAGATCTTTTGAAAGACGATTATGTCGGGTTTGTTCGGTTTGACATTAATGATCTCCCTCTCCGTGTGCCTCCGGACAGCCCTCTTGCTCCACAATGGTATAGACTGGAAGACAAGAAAGGCGAAAAGATCAAAGGTGAGTTAATGTTAGCTGTTTGGATCGGTACACAAGCCGATGAAGCTTTCTCCGATGCTTGGCATTCCGATGCTGCTATGCCTGTTGATTGTACTCCATCCATCTCGGCCGTTTTACGTTCAAAGGTATAATGCCCATGACTCTGTTTTCATTCTGTTTTTTCTTTGTATCATTTTAGGCTTATTTAATCGAATTTAAAAGAATCTTTATGGTATTGTTTTTGTTTATGAATAGGTCTATCATGCACCTCGGCTATGGTACGTGCGAGTGAATGTGGTCGAGGCACAAGATTTGGTTCCAACAGAGAAAAATAGGTTCCCGGATGTTTACGTCAAAGCGCAGCTAGGAAACCAAGTAATGAAGACCAGACCGTGCCAAGCTCGAACTCTTGGTGCGGTGTGGAACGAAGACTTTTTGTTTGTTGCTGCAGAGCCGTTTGAAGACCATTTGGTTCTCACGGTCGAGGACCGAGTCGCTCCAGGAAAGGATGAGATACTTGGCCGTACTTACATTCCTTTGAACACGGTCGAGAAGCGAGCCGATGATCATTTGATACATTCACGCTGGTAAAGTTTCTAGCTTAGAGAGTATATACGACACGAGAGTCAGTCTTGAGCCCAAAGCAAGCATAGACTTGCGGTCCTCAATTTTATTGAAAACATCAGCGTTAAAAAGTAGTCCTTTTTCAAAAAATATACAAAATTTTGAATGCAGCTTTTTTAGTAAATATGTGAATCTCAGGTAGCACTTTACATTTGGCGACTTCTAAAATTTTGCTAAAATGTGTTTTGATAGGTACAATCTGGAGAGACCGGTTGTTGTGGATGTAGATCAGCTCAAGAGAGAAAAATTCTCGATGAGGATTCATCTCCGAGTTTGTCTTGAAGGAGGATATCACGTTTTGGATGAGTCAACTCACTATAGCAGCGATCTTCGCCCATCGGCGAGACCACTGTGGAGACAACCTATTGGAGTTCTCGAGCTCGGGATCTTGAATGCTGTCGGACTCCACCCGATGAAAACCAGAGAAGGCAGAGGAACCTCTGATACTTTCTGTGTTGCTAAATACGGACAAAAATGGGTTAGAACGAGGACAATGGTTGATAATTTGTGTCCCAAGTATAACGAGCAATATACTTGGGAGGTCTTCGATCCAGCAACGGTTTTAACCGTTGGTGTGTTCGATAACGGTCAGCTTGGGGAAAAAGGAAACCGAGATGTGAAGATTGGAAAAATCCGTATAAGATTGTCTACTTTAGAGACCGGTCGAATCTACACACATTCTTATCCGTTGCTCGTTCTTCACCCTACTGGGGTGAAGAAAATGGGTGAGTTGCATATGGCCGTGAGGTTCACATGCATCTCATTCGCGAATATGCTTTACCAATACGCAAAACCGCTTTTGCCGAAAATGCATTATGTAAGGCCTTTTACGGTTATGCAGCAGGACATGCTCCGGCACCAAGCGGTCAATATAGTAGCCGCACGGCTAGGCAGAGCAGAGCCACCTTTAAGGAAAGAAATCATTGAGTTTATGTCAGACACGGATTCACATCTGTGGAGTATGCGTAAGAGCAAAGCCAATTTCTTCCGAATGATGAAGGTTTTCTCCGGCGTCATGGCGGTTGGGAAATGGTTTTCCGATATTTGCTCGTGGCGAAACCCCATCACGACCATTCTCGTTCACGTTCTGTTTCTGATGCTTGTTTGTCTTCCCGAACTGATCCTACCTACGATGTTTCTCTACATGTTTCTAATAGGACTATGGAACTATCGGTTCAGACCGCGTTACCCACCGCACATGAACACCAAAATCTCTCAAGCCGAGGCGGTCCACGCAGACGAGCTTGATGAAGAGTTTGACACATTCCCAACAACAAGAAACCCTGACATGGTCCGGTTAAGATATGACCGGCTTAGAAGCGTGGCCGGGAGGATTCAAACCGTAATCGGCGATCTTGCAACGCAAGGAGAACGTTTTCAAGCACTTTTAAGCTGGAGAGATCCACGCGCCACCGCGATATTTGTTATTTTCTGCTTTCTGGCGGCCATAGTTTTCTTCATAACACCGATTCAGATTGTTGTTGCGTTGGCTGGTTTCTACATGATGCGGCATCCGAGGTTCCGCCACCGGCTTCCTTCTGTTCCGATCAACTTCTTCCGCCGGTTGCCTGCTCGAACGGACAGTATGCTTTAAGTCTCTTTAATTGATTTATATGCATTTTTACGTTTCTGACGAAAAAAAAGCATTTTTACGTTAATGTCGGATGTTTATTTGGTTATTTAATTACTGGACTACTTTATTTATGTTAGAAGTTTATAAAATTTTGGATTGCAATTTATTGTAGCGTGTTCTTCTGACACAAGCAAATTACTGGACTACTCGACTATCTAAAATAATTTTTTAACTAAAAAATTAATTCGCAGGTCCTACGGAGTATCTAAAATTACACACAATCCAAAAGTATCTAAAATTAGATACAAATTCTAACTTTTTAGATATTTCTAATTTTAATAATAAGATAGATACTCCACTGGATACTCATTTAAAGACCCATTGGAGGTGCTCTTAGAGCACCTGTAATGAAGTTTCTTAAGGGTTTATTAGCTCTAAAACCTAGACAAAACCAATTAAAAAACAAATTAAAAAACTTGTTTCCGTAAGAAGCGGTCCTTATTTAAGCATTTTAAGGATCTCGATTCTTAGTGACGTGGCGTTGTCTGATTGGGCGTGGGTGAAATCAGTTTCTTCGTGAAATCTTTTTTTTGGGTCAGAACAATTTCATTTTCTGATCCGTTTTGGATCCATTTCAGATTTTTTTTTGTATTTCGGTTTTTGGAAGTGTTACATATTCATTTACGATTTTTGAAGTTTCGGATCCGTTTCAGATTTGTTTAAAATATCTCGATCCGAACCCCAAATACCCGAAAATATCTGTTTCGGTTATGTTTCAGATCCGTTTTTTTTTTGTTTTCCATTTTTTGGAACCGTTACATATTCATTTACGATATTTAAAGTTTCAGATCCGTTTCAGATCTGTTTAAAATATCCCGGTCCGAACCCAAAATACCGGAAAATATCGGTTTCGGTTCCGTTTCGGTTCATTTTTAGATCCGTTTTTTTTTGTTTTTCAATTTTTGGAACTGTTACATATTCATTTACGATTTTTGAAGTTTCGGATCCGTTTCAGATCTGTTTAAAATATCCCGATCCGAATTTAAAATACCCGAAAATATTCGTTTCGGTTCTGTTTAATTGTAAATATTAACGTTTAAAATTTAATATTTTTGTTACTAAGAACTCCAAATTGAGTAACACCATTGGACACCCAAATTTTAATAGAGTTCTTAACTATTTTTTTTTAATAGAGTTCTTAACTATTTTTTTTTAAATTATTTAAAAAATACTTAAGAACTCCAATGGTATTAACGTTTGGAGATGCTCTTATAAGCGTTACTGACTTAAAATATGTACAAGAAAAAATTGTAGCAAAACGAATGTACAGAAATTAAAGTACGAACTTCTAATTTTTCAAGTTAAATACACACAGCAGAATTGTAGTAAGGATAACTTTGTTGATTAGCCTGTTGACCACCATTAATTAAATAAATAGCAGCGAAATTTTTTTCAGTAATTTAAATTTTTTGTCCTTACATTTCATAAAACTTTAAATGGCTTTACATGTTTATATATATATATCCAAACGAAATTGTAAATACACGAAAAAAGTAGATTTTTTCTCTTTCTAGTGTATTTTGAATTTTTCTAAACGGATATATATTTTGCAAATACACGGAAATTGTTGTAACGTATAAAGAATTGTATACTATTTAAATAGACAATCTATTTTTATATAGTACGTCTATTTATTACAAAAATTTAACTTTCATATAAGTGAAAACAGATTAATTAAAAATCAAAAGTTCCTAATATATAAGGGAGAATTTAAAACTTAAACTAATTCCACAATATCTAAACCATATGATCAACTAAAAAAATAAAAAATGTTTCAATTAAAATAATAAATAAAATTATTATTTTAGGTAGATAAAGAGTATGGCAGTAGACTATTTTTAAATAGACTGTCTATTTTCGCGTGTCTATTAATTTCACAAATTACCAAACATAAAGGAGGAGAAAATGTAATTGAGTTCACGGTTTTATTTGGTAATGTTAAAAGTATCACAGAACAAAGTTTTGAGAAAGAGCGATAAAAAAAAATTGAAAAGAGAGAAAACTATGTTACCCAACAAATAGACCGTCTATTTGTTGCAACCAGACTATGTACTGAAAAAGGTAAAATTGTCATAAAATCATGGAAATATTAAGCTTTTTTGAAGTGCTATAAACTTAATTAAGGTGGGAGGGGGTGCTATCTCACCAAATTTCCTTTATATTAATTATTTTTTCAAAATAGACAATTTTTACGAACCCATTAATTTATGAACTGACGAAAAAATTAAGTATGAAATATAAATTTATAAATGGAAAAGAAACTAGTGTACAAAATATAAAATAGTATAAAAAACGATTAAAAGGAGAATGATAAATATTTATTTACTAGTTAGTTGGTCCGCATAATATGCGAGCATTAAAATTTTGTAAATTTTAGATTTGATATGTAAAAATTTTCGTCTTTCAAAATTTCCAACTGATATGATATTGGACCAAAGTGACATTGTGTGGTTTGTTTTTCTTTGTTTTGATGTTTAAACTTAAACTCTCTTTGTTTTGGTTTATTTCAATATAATTAGATGTTTAAAAAATGATATCTTAAAATTTTTGACTTTTAAAATTTTCATCATGTGATTTTTATTTAGACAATACAAATTATTACATGAATTTAAAAATAAAGTTGTGCACATTCTATTTGGCATATTTTGTATAAGATATAAATATTTTACAGATTTTAAAAGTCGACCCCGCAAAAAATATAATCTTAAATACTATATTACTCCATTTTGCATATCTTGCGTAGGATCGAATATTTTATAAATATTGACATTTGACCCCGATTGAAACTATAATATTAAATTTTAAATTGTTTTATTCATGACTACAAATGTCGATTCATTATTTAGTAATTTTTTTTTCTGTATAGCTATCAAAAAGTAGAAGATATGACACTTTATTAGTTCATAACTTCATATGGTTTTTTTAATTAATCAAAATATACAATATCTTAATAATTATTTAAATATAATAAATTTTATATAAAGTATGATTGATTTATTGAGTAATGTTAATTTATTTTTAATTTATTTTTTAAGATATATTTATCTTATATTATATTTAGAATAATATATATACATTATTTTTTGATTAAAAAATCAAATATATCAAATCTATTAAATAATTCATTAAGGATAATCATGATTTTTTAAGATAAATGTTTTTTTGAATATTTTATTTATTATTTTCGTTTTGTTTTAAAAAAGATAAATTTATGAACAATTTTTTTTATTAATCAAATAGTTCATTAAAAGCAATATAGTAATCAACCAGTCAAACTTTTAATCTGGTACAAACCGATTTGATATTTATTAAAAAAAATACAAAATTTATGAGAAAAAGTTTAGGCCAGTGTAAACAAATAATAATCCAGAAGGTCTAAGGGCATCTCCATCTATGAACCTCTCAAAAAATTCTTAACTATTCATGGGTCCCACCATTTTATTATTTAAAAAGAAAGCAAAACAAAACAAAATTTTCGGCCAATCACGGACCGCCACGTGTCCGTGAATAGTTAAAGATCAATCCTTAAGTAAGGTATTTAAAGATTTCTCTCTCCAAAAATGACCCGTGAATAGTTAAAGATTTTTGGGTTAAGGATTGAAGGATGGAGATGCTCTAGAAAGGTCCGAAATATCGTTAGCGTTCACATTACGCGCGCCACAAATAAAACGCAGCCGATGACGTAAGCACACCAAGAGTCTCCAACGGGTCATCCACGTGGCTTTCTTTGAAGCTTCCACGTGTCTCTCCCATTCACCGACCACTGAATACAGAAGCGAGAATAACAAAAAAACAAAATAGTCTGGTTTAAATAAAAATCTAACATTTTCTGTGGAAAGAATCTGTTTCAGCAGCAAATGTTGAGATCCTCTCCAGTTAGACTTCTCTATTTAAGAACCTATCATCTGGTACGAGTTTCTTCATCATCATCTTCATCTTCATCTTCATCGCTTTCTCTGTTCTCATCCAAATTCGATTTCGCGAAACCCTTTCTCCATTCTCATCGGGTTCTTACTTCTCTTCCATTATCGACAACAACGGGAGCTAAACTTTCTAGGTCTGAGCATTCAATGGCTTCTTCTTCCGAGCCTAAATCCGTCCATGATTTCACCGTCAAGGTTCGATCATTTATGCTCCATCATCGTTTGTTTATTTTGGTTTGTTAAAATGTTTGTGGTCTCGATGAATTTGAAGATTGTAATTGATTAGATTTGATTTCCTGAATTCGATTTTGCATTTGAAGCTTCGAATTTTTATGAGAAGATGTGTTTTGAGATCCGATTAAGAACGATTTGAGTATAAGTTGAAATAGGTTTTCAATTATTGTAGGATGCGAAGGGAAATGATGTTGACCTAAGCACTTACAAGGGGAAAGTTCTCTTGATCGTTAACGTTGCTTCGCAATGGTAATTTTCAAGTTTCTCAATCTTGGAAGTCACTTGCTTAATTTCTAATATCTGAAACTCGTTTAGTTAAAGTCACTTAAGCTTCTTTGGTGTTTGGATTGGTTTTTCTTTTGCAGTGGCTTGACCAATTCGAACTACACTGAGCTTGCTCAGCTGTATGAGAAGTACAAAGATCATGGTATGATTTGTTTGTTCATTTTCACTCTAGAATGAACCATGATATAGGTGACTATTTACATTTTTTTTTTGCTTTCTTCAGGGTTTGAGATCCTTGCATTCCCCTGTAACCAGTTTGGGAATCAAGAACCTGGTTCAAACGAAGAGATTGTTCAGTTCGCTTGTACACGTTTCAAGGCTGAGTACCCGATATTCGACAAGGTAATAACTTTTTCCTTCTTCTTGGCTGATTCAGTTGTAATAACTAGTTTTCCCAATTCAGTCGCCTTTGCTATCCTGGGCTATTGATTCCTCCTGGCTTTAGTTTGGAACAAGAGACATCCCATTTAGAATAGAGAGAGTTATTAGTTTCAGTTTTCTACTTTTTCGATCATGTGAGTAGAGACACTTTTTTGATTGTCTACTATATAAGAATCATTCAGACATGAAATGTGTGAATATGGAACTTCCTACAGTTTTTTTGTGGTGTTGATTATATGTTATGAGTGAAATCATTTTCAGATCATGTAGTTTTTCCTTTTCCGGTTATTAGTTCTCTTTGATTTATAGCAGGTTGATAGCTTTAAATGTAAATGTAGGTTGATGTGAATGGTGACAAGGCTGCTCCAATCTACAAGTTTCTGAAATCAAGCAAAGGCGGGCTCTTTGGTTCGGGAATCAAATGGAACTTTGCCAAGTTCTTGGTTGACAAAGATGGAAATGTTGTTGACCGTTATGCGCCAACTACTTCTCCTCTCAGCATTGAGGTAGCTGTCTCGCACATAATCAAATACTTGTAGTTTGTTTTAGAGACACGAAGTTTCTCTCTTAACTAACTGTTGTTCGTTGCTGATCCGCAAATGCAGAAGGACTTGAAGAAATTGTTGGGAGTTGCTGCTTAAGAGGGCAATACTAGTCAAATAAATAACTCACAGTATTGTATCACCTGTACTGTAATATAATAAAATGTGTATGAGTTCGTGCAGTGTCTTTGGGATTAGTTGTTTCCTACTTACTTATAATCCATCTTTAGAAACTCATTTGTATAATAAGTTGTTTCTTTACTCTCTCCAATTTCTCTTGTTCATCTATGCGGATTTTAGTTTTTTGACCTTCGCGCTCGTTCTGACCACATCAACATAGCAATCATGCGGAAAATGTTAGAGAGAAACAAGATGAGAATAGTTATGAGAATGCAAAGATTCTTCAAGAATGAGAGTGATGTGATCAATAGTGATGACTCACTGTCTCGATTTCTGGCCATTGTTGTGATCTTCAGATCTTACACAACTGAGCTATATATGTTCACTATCAGGACTGTCTCTTTCTCTCCATAAATGAGCTTTCTAGGCCGGTTGCATAGGACATGGACAAAATTGTAATGACACAAAGACAACATTGTAATCACATGTTCCCCATTTAGGTCAGGACTTGGGGAAAGTAGAGAAGACCTGTGTGAGATATAGTTATGGGAGTTGTAGAGGTTAGATACAAGCAATGTTACTTTGACTTTCTTCCGTTAACTAAAAATATTGAGTCCTTCACGGTGCTACAAAGAATATGTTCCTCAGGATAAAAATTTTTTTTTAACTCCGACAAACCGGCTCGACGAATCAAAAGCTACTGTAATTGATAGAATCAGAAGCTATTGTAATTAAATCACTTTATGCCAAGGAACTCTAGTCCGACTGCAGTTGGAGTCAAACCGTGCTGAGCCAAGTACTGAGGGTCATGAAACTTGCTTAGGTGTCTCATTCCGCTATCACAAAGAATGGTGACAATCGTGTGTCCAGGGCCAAGGGTTTGAGCCACCCTCACTGCCCCAACACAGTTCATAGCCGAGGAGCTTCCAACAAAGAGCCCATCCTTCTTCAAAAGAAACCTGTGGGTACATAATATCCAGATAGAGATCAAGATCACAACTTTTATGAGTTTTTATCAGTATTCTCCACCACAGGTATGTCATAAACATATTACATATGAAAACTCTACCTCGACATCTCAACAGCTTCTTTGTCAGAACCACAAAAACCGCCGTCAAGTTTTGCCATCAGGAAATTCTGAGTAAGCCTGTTGATTCCAATCCCTTCAGTTATTGTATCAAATGGGTTTTTCAGTCGACGCCCTTCTGCTTCCTCTCTTGTGTACATCACTCCCCGTGTTACTTTATTGTAAAGACCAGATCCAGGAGGATCAATCAGGAAGCATCTAATTCTTTCATTCTTCTCCTGTTTTCAGTACAAGAAACTCATGAGCTTATTTTGTTTGTTTACAGCATACACAAACTAACTCATTCATACGGCTTTGATAAAATTTATTAAGCATACCTGAAGAAACCTTGAAACGCCGGCTAAAGTACCACCTGTACCCGCAGCAGCAACAAAGGCATCGATATTACCATGAGTCTGTTGCCAGATTTCAGGGCCAGTACCTTCAAAATGAGCCCTATAATTTGCCAAGTTCTCAAATTGATCTGCAAAGAAGCCACCCGTAACTGCTGTATCCGACAAAAAGGAAGGATCTTTCGCTTCCTCAACTGTACAACCATTAGTTTTCTCCTGGTGTATGCCACCATCGACTCCATTCGCTAGCCTTCGCTGCGATGCTAATTCATTAGCTTCATCAGCTCGTCGCTTTGCAATGTTGACATAGTGATCTTTATGAGTTATTGAAACTGGCCTAACCCTCTCGACAATAGCTCCAAGGGCTTCAAGTATTTGAGACTAAAAACACACAAAACCAAATTTGAGCATATTCATCATAATGATTATATACAAAATGGCAGTGTTTACCTTTTCAATAGCAGCATCGTCCGGTATAACAACATGACACTTGCACCCGTAAGCTGGAGCAACAGTGGCAAGGCTAATGGCAGTACTCCCTGCACTACCCTCTGTTACAATTCCCCCCAGAAACAGCTTACCAGATTCCAAAGCCTAAACAAACAACAAGTAGAAACACTCCATCAATTTACAACACTAAAGGGTTCTTTGAACTGCGTCTCAATGACCATAACAGCCACAAGTTCTCAAGCTTATGGGTTACAATTTCACGAACTTTCAAAGAAAGATTGAAACTTTGTAACCGTTGTGCAGCAGAGAATACAATAGAATACCTCTTCAATGATCTTCACAGCAACTCTATCTTTAACGCTTCCTCCTGGATTCAAAAACTCGCATTTCCCAAGAATCTGAACACAAAAATATGTTACTGTCTTCACTATTTGATCAAAACCTAGACTAGTTAAGAAGAATCGAGAGAAAACCTCACATCCGGTAGCTTCTGATAAGCTATTGATACGAATCAGAGGAGTGTTGCCAATGGCATCGACGATTCCAAACTTCTTCTTCTTCTTTTTGGAATCGAACTTATCGGAGAAGCGGAAGAAACCCAAATAGCAGTAAGAAAGAATCACCACCGTCGCCGCCGCTGCAACAACAGCTCTAGTTATCTTAACAGGAGCCGCCATTGAAGCAGAGTTTCCACTTTCTCGCCGGTGAAAAATAATTAGGTCATCGACAAAGCAACAATTTATTTCCGTTTTTTATTTTTAGTCCCCAATTCTTACTTTAATTACAAATATGGGACAGTTGTTTTAAACGGAAAAAAATGGAACAATTGTTTTAAAATTATCAATTATATCCATTTCAAAGTTAGTTATTAGTACAAAACACAATTCCATAATAATAGACTCGAACAGGCTTTCTGTTCGAAGAAACTGACTTGATTAGTAGTACAAAACATCATATTTAACCACATAGTTTTTTTTTCCTGTTCGAAGAAACTGACTTGATATTAGCGGATCCTGGTTTGGCCAAGTATGGAGCTAGGACCGGGTAAATTAATCGGAATAGAAAAATCAAACCGAAAAACTGAAAATCGAAACCAAAAAATTAGAAAACATTCAAGTGATTCTAATATTCAGAGCTGAAAAAATCTGAACCAAAATGAAACGTTTCGGGTAACTAAACCGAACATAAATATTACAGGGAACCAATAGTATTCAAAAATACCAAAATATTTAAAAATAACTAAAACACGTAAAAATATTCAAGTTTATGCCAAAATGATTACTTTTTAAATTGGAAACGAACTCCAACAGAATGAAAAACCTCTCTGTTCTAATATGATTCTAAAATTTAGAAATTGAATTAACCGGATTGAAGAACCAATCCACTCCTATATAGAGCTATGCATAGAAATAAATTTCTTTTCATTTAAAAATATTTTATTCAATCAATTGATAGATTACATGCCTTGAATAAAAACTACAAGTATTTATTGAATAAAATATGATGAGACAAATCCAACTTTAAAATAAACCAAAATATTTTCGTTTTGCTCTGAATAAAAATATTTTCAAAACAAGCTCGTCTAAAACTTTAAACTTTAAACTTTAAAATTTAATGATGCCCTGCTTGGGAAACAAGCGTGGAGGATTTTGCAGAATCCACATTGCCTTCTGTCTCGGATTCTGAAAGGTAGATATTTTGCGGATTCAAATATTCTGGTAGCGGGAAAAGGATCACGACCCTCGTTTGGATGGCAATCCATGTTACAAGGACATGAATTACTAAGATTGGGTTTAAGGTTTTCTGTTGGCAATGGCAAAATCACGCAAACATGGAAGGATCCACGGCTGCCTCTGAATCCAACATGGCCTCCTAGACCTATAAATGAATCTGTTATTGATAATTCAACGGTTGATTGCCTTATATCTTGTCCTGGAAATCGTTGGAATGAACAGAGAGTGAGTCGATATGTTCATCAAGATGATGTGCAACATGTTCTTTTGGTTAAACTTTCTAGTTCAAACTCAAAGGATAAGGTAGGTTGGCATTATACTGATAATGGTGAGTACAGTGTGAAATCAGGATATTGGGTAGCAGATCATCACTTACGAGACCAAGTTCGAGTGGATCCACCTCATGGGAACTGTGAGATAAAAAACCATATATATATGGAAACAAAACTTACCACAGAAGCATAAGTAATTTCTATGGAGGATGTTATCACTTGCTTTGGCTACAACAGAAGAACTACAAATACGCCGTGTGGTAAGTAATGGGATGTGTCGAAGATGTGACCAAGCAATGGAGTCCTTGAATCATATGTTCTTTCATTGCTATTATGCAGAGTCTATCTAGAGAGGTTCTAGTGTACCCATACCAGCCTTGTTAAGTCAGACGTTAAGTTGTGAGACGAAAGTCAAAGCTATTATGGATTTCCAAAAACAGGTTTTGAGTCCTATCAAGGTAAGGTTACTTCCTTTTTTCATCTTATGGAAGATATGGAAAAGTCGAAATGCGTTGATTTTCAGTAAACAGAGTATTCCTGGGCAGGTGGTGCTAAAACAAGCTATGGACGATGTGTATGAATGGTTAGGGGTTTATGAAAATCAATCAATTATTCAGAACAGGGGGAGATCAAATTTGGATCGTGAACAATGCTGGCTCCGTCCTCCGATGTATATGATAAAGTGCAATTTCGATGCAGGATATATAAACAAAGAAACAAAAAGTCTAGCTGCTTGGATTTTTCGTAATAGTTATGGAGTATTTTTGGGAGCAGGTTAAGCTATAGGTAATTGTACATCTACACCCTTAGAAGCAGAGTTTCAAGGCTTAATAATCTGTATGCAAAATGCTTGGGTGCGTGGTTTTACCAATATGATTTTTGAAGGTGATAGCCAGGAACTGCTGCATATAATACAAGTTAAAAAGTATAGCTTTAGTCTTGTTAATTGGTTAGCTGACTTTCAGACTTGGAGGACACGCTTTGAACATGTTCAGTATCGATGGGTTCCAAGGGAGTTTAACAAGCCTGCAGATATTATGGTTAAAGAGTTTTGTAGTAGTTCTACAACTTTTGTTTTCCATGATCGGATTCCACCTTGTATTTCTCTTAGTTTGTATAATGACTACTTTCTAAGTTTTAATTAATATAATAGTTTGGGTTAAAAAAAATGATAAGACAAATCCAACTTTAAAAAATCAATAATGAATCCCACATCAATATGAAATTGAGGCCAAGTTTGGCTAATACATTGCTACCAGAATGATATTGTTATGCTTTTTGACAACATAAGTGTTTTTCCGCATCACAAACGGACTAACGAAAAAAATTCTTTAGATAAATATAGATCTCTTTCTTTGGCTAAGTTCATTTAGAAGAGCCTATTTCATTGAAGTTTGCTCTGAATCCCGTCAAACAACCTACAAAAACTACAAGAACGAAGATCAGAGCAAAACGATATATACCCGCATGGAAATAGATTATATACTTACTTTTGTTTATTCAAATGATTCATCTGGATAAAAATGTGTTTTGTTATTCATTTAGTGCATAAATAAGCAACAATTTGATGGATCATCCAAATGACTTTGTAAACTCATCTAAGAACTTTAAAAAATTTGGATGACCCAAATTGAATCATTTGAATAGAGATGATCTATTGTAAAAACATAAAAGAGTAAAATACCCTAAGCAAAATAAAAAAATTACATAAATCAAACCCTACATCTAAACATCACATCTCTTTTTGATATTTATATTCTATGCTCGTCCAAACCTCAAAAAATCATATTTCCACCAAAACTGCAAAATCACATTTTTTCTAAGATCATAAAATCCGCGAAGTCATCAAAGTGCGCAAAATTTGCAAAAACAAACGAAATCCACAAAATTGGCAAAAACCACAAATTCAGCAAAAACCTCAAAATCGGCCTGAACAACAAAACAATGAAATCCGTAAAAATCGTCAAAACCGTGAAATTCACAAAAACTGTGAAAAACATTAAAAAAAACACCGTCAAAACCTTGAAATTCGCAAAACCCGTGAAAATATCAAAAACAAACGAAATCGCTTAATACTGCGAAAAACGTGAAAATCTCTAAAACTATAAAACTCACAAAAGTCGTGAAAACCGTCAAAACCGCAAAAATCACCAAAACTGCTTAAACCGCAAAAAACGTAAAATCGCAAAAATTTGTCAAAACCTCGAAAACCGCCATAAGCGCAAAACCGCAAATACTGCAAAACCGCGAAAACTGTAAAACCACTAAAATCACCAAATCTGCCTAAACCGCCAAACCCCCAAAGCCGTCACAACCGCAAAACCTGCCATAACTGCAAAAATTTGACAAAACCGAATAATGTAAAATCGACAAAAACCATGAAAACCGGCAAAATCGTCAAAACCACAAAAACATACAAAATCGCCAAACCGCGAAAACCGCCAGACGGCAAAGACTGCAAATGATCAACTAAAAGTGAAAATCATTCAGATGATTCATACACATTCATTTGGATAAATCGTCTACATGAACCTGTTGAATGAACAAACGAACAAGTGGTTACTTGATCTTTATATAAAATATCATAAAGTCTTAACTCAACAAGAAAAAAAAGATGTTACTATTACCAACCTTAGCCTCATGGCACTAATTAAGAACTGTTGGAACTTAAATTTTGACAAATGATTTTCGTCACTTTTCTGGCGAGTTTTCCGGCAAGGTCATTGTCCGGATTCACCGGATTATGATTGCATTGGAAACGTTGTAATTTGGACTATAACTTTGAATGCTTAAACGTCAAAATTGGAGTAGAATTGAATGAGAAATGAGATGTCAAAGTGTGTTGCTAATTAGCAAATGCACATGTCTCCCACATTGCTAGT